>JAXDDX010000088.1:1252500-1335000 GCA_034670405.1 Hoplostethus atlanticus
CACAAATATCTTCCTGTTTTTTTCCTCTCCTCCCGGAGATCCACCAAACATTGATGGAGAAGAAACATCTATCTCCTCTTCTTCTCCTTCCCTCCCCCTCCATCCCCTCCAGGAGACTGCCCATATATTAACAGAGAGTTCATGTCTTCTCTCTCTCTCCATCCCTGTTTCCATCTCCTCTAGCAGACCTCCCAGACTGAGAAGAAACTTGCAGCTGAACCCCTCACTAACATCTCTCTCCTCTTCTTCATCTCTCTCTCTCTCTCTCTCTCTCTCTCTCTCTCCATCTCCTCCAGGAAACCCACCAAACGCTGGCGGAGAAGAAGCATCTTCACGTGGTGGAGTTTCAGTCGGAGCGTGGCCCGCTGCCGGCGGTGGTGGCGAGCCCAAAGAGCGGGGCGCGACCCGACCCGGAGCCCGAGGACGAGATCCCCAACACCCGGCTGCACTGGGACGACGTCCGCGCCGCGCAGGGATTCAAACGCTCGGTGTGGGCGGGCGTCAAACGCACCATCTGGTAGAGTGGGAGGGGCTTGACGTTTGGACTGATGTGGGGCAGACGTGGCGGATCAGCTTGGGAACATGGCGACTCTTGACCAAGTATATGTGGAACAACAAGATGTATCAAGAGTATCTCGAAACTATAGAAGATAAAGTCTGCAGAAGTGTTTCGTTTGTGGACTACAGTGTTAAATGACCTTTTGTTGAAAATGCACCATCATTTCTTTGAATTTTGAGACTAGGTGTCACTTTTCTCTCATTTTGGAACAGAATTCTTCATATACAATAAAGACCATTAACAACACTCAACTCCACATAGCTTCACAACATTTGTCCCATAGAAATCAATCCACTCTCAGTAACTGTATAAAGATTCTTGTTCTTGTCCCGGTGGCGGCGTTGTTGAAATATGTTGTTGAAATAAAGTATGAAACTGTTAAATCAGCGCTGTGTACATTTCTGTCTCTGAACTATTAAACAATGCCTGTTGTATCTGTCAAGTAATGCATTGGGACGTCAGGGCAGCTTTTGATCACCACAACGGCCAACCTGCATCTGTCTGCAGCCATGTGTCCTGTTGAAGTGTCCTTGAGCAACACGCTGAACCGGCTCACATCAAGTCATTCTGGATGAGGGCGTCCGCTAAAAGACTAAAATGATGTTGCATGTTCAGAAACCTCTAGAAGACTACCTCTCTTCATCACAGGGTGGAATTTCTGGAATATCATGGAATTCAGAGAGGTGTATTCCAGACGGGGGAAAGACGGGGAGTTTGATGAATTCGCTGGGGAATATCAGGGGTCACTTTACAAGAATATAGCAGAATGTATTTTACTTGGTTCACACGGTCATGGCATTAGCCCCTCTGGAAACCAGACTGTTCATCCTTTTAGCAAAAAGATGAACAAACTAGGAAGGAGTGAAACTTTTAGCTCATGGAAGTGATTCGACTTAGTCATGGAAAGTCATGGAATTTCCCATCAGGGCCACGATGGGAACCCTGTCATCAGTCAATCACTCTGGAGAAATTGACCTTTGAATGGATTTTCCAGTCCACCAGGGTGTCAGCACTGTTGTGGAAAGTGAGTATTTATATTTGTGTATATGTGTACTGAGTATATAAGCATTTTTATACATCTGTCCATCCAGTATCTTTCTCTATCCGTCTTTCCACTCTGATAATCACGACCTAAAATCCGATAACCGTGGCATTAAGTGATGCTGCATCTTCAGAAACTTCTAGAGACTTGCTTCTCCCTCTGCGAGTCACTCCCTGGAGGATGTGTCCTTTGAAGGATTGACTCCTGCATCCTGATGTCAGAACACTTTGATGAACACCGTCTGTCCTCTGCCTGCCTTTCACAAACAGCAAAGGTCACTCCATGAAAAGAGAAACCAGACTTCTGTTCCTTTCAAATCAAATGTATTTTTGAAAAGTGCGCTTTACACAGAAGTGTCACAAGAGAGATCAAACTCATGAAAATGAAACTAAAATTCTGTATTCATGCACTGTATATTTTGATTTTTACTGCCCATATCACAAAATGATAACACAGTGCAAAAGTCTGAGTCCACTACCAAGAACTTTTTGTTTCACCATTTATCAAAAACTAATACATTTTTCAAATTATATTTCTCAAACAAGATTACATAATTCAAGAATTTAATAAATAAAAATACTCCTATTTCAAAGTTAAAGCACTAGCAGTAGCGACAATAATGCATAGAGGACCGTGTTACTGTAGTCAACACCTGGTATTAGGTGTTAAAAGACCAAAACAATTCACAACACTTTGAGGAAACCTGACCGACTGGTGTGAACAAGATATTCAGACATGTTTCAGTTTGTATCAGTTCTAAAGAATTCATTCTTGAATCAGAAATATTAACTGAGTTAAAAAAGGTATTAGTTTTTGATAAATGATGAAAACAAAGACTCTGTTGGACCCCACTGTATATCTGTGGGGGTTTGATGGGGTTATTGATCAATACCAACGACTCGATGATTAGTTCACCAGGTTCTGAGATTTCTGGCTTTCAAAACTCACTTTCTGGCCCGTTGGAGTTTCAAGACCTAAATAGGCAGCTTACTCCTCAACATGTCAAACACGAAGATTCAAATCCAGTGTTTTGCCTAACAAATGTATTGAGACAGGAGTGTTTTGAAAATCAAACTGTGTATTTGTTTAGGAGGCCGAACAGAGGGCTTTACTGCATGACCACTTGGATGGATTTGGGTCCATTAGTATTTCTAATTTCTAAATCCTAATAAAATAAAGGGATAAATAAATAATCTAACTATCTACATTTTCACCTTGGTATGAAGGTGAAAATGGAAGCAGTAAAGGGATTCAGAGGATTCAAGATTCATTCATGTAAAGTCATTTATTTGACTTGAGTTCATTTGGTGTGCCTAATATTAAATAAAGTCTTTCCATCTGTTCCCCATCTAGAAGCACTATAACGAAAAACACAGATCGCTCCAGAAACAGTTGTGAAAGTTCACATATATTGAAAAGGAATCCATCTAAATTAATTAATTTGACTTTACTAGTTCATTTAGTCTGCCTAACAATCAAATTGTACAAGAGAGGAGGGAGAGAGAGAACAACCACTGGAGCAGACAGTCGAAGGGAAAAACAATCAACCACTCAAACACGAACATTCAAATCCAGTGTTTTCCCTAGTGATCGCAGAGTTTGGCTAGCAGGCAGAACCGAGCGCTTTACTGCATGACTTGGATCCCAGAGGAAAACAAAATCCAAGAAGAGACATCATATTTCTACCTTTCATGTCTCCTAGACACAAACAAGCTCTTTTTAACACTAAGATGAGACTCAATACTGTTGCATTTTCCTGTTGAACGAGGCCAGCAGCCACATAGTAGGAGCTGATGACCATTATATATGTCACATGGTAGCATCTTCACATTGATCTCAGAAAGTCTCAAGAATCCTTTCTCTCTTTGTTGTCTCCTCTATGATGAAGGGGATCACAAAATGAGACTAAACTGAGATCTCCCGTTTCTTAATTGTTTTGTTTATTAAACTCTGCAGCATTTCCTCCTTTGGTTGGTTAATTTCTTCAACAACGCCATTCAAACTCTGGTGACACCAAATATCCGACCAAAAAATGTCTCAGTCCAACAAGAGAACTGTGGTGGTTCATTAGTGAGTGAGAACGAAATCCAACCAACTACAGGAAATGATCCCAAAATGCAAAGGATTATGGGTATAAGACGACGGATGTTGACATCATGCTTGGAAAGCCTAGCATAACAAACCTCAGTCTGGACTGATGCTCATGTTCAGATGTTTCTTCATGTGTTCTTAACTGGTATGAACACCAGAGAAGAGCAGACAAGTCCATCATGGTAGATCAAGTGACAGACTGGAACCAGGTTGGTTTGGACTGTCTAACCTGGTGGGATGACAGGTTACCAGAACTCAACCAATCAACCAGCTGCTGGGGAGACTTCCCTGGAAAAATAAAGGTACAAACTGCTTTACTCCGGTCAGATTCTGCTTTGCCTCGCTGAAGACATTTGACTATAAGTGGAAAGGATATTTGCCTGAATCACTGATGGATGGACGGAACAGGCAGCTTGTTTATGAAGGAGAGATCTACCTGGATCACATGGTGTCCAGGTGTTTCAGAGTGCATGCAAGTGAATTTAATTTTATTTGTCACTTGTACTCAATAAAATGGGGAACAAGGTGGACCTGGAGAGAACAATCTTACGTTGATTTATCGTTTAAAAGACGTCTTTTAAAGACATTTGTAGTTTTTATCATTACAATGGAGAGAAAATATTGAAAAATCTGAAATTAAGTTGGAAGCCATATATATTTTTAAAAATCACACCAGGAGCTAACAAATTGATTGATTCGCAATTGTTTTTTTTTACATAATGCCATATTTGGTCATTTAGATGACAAGGTGAGCCCAGAAGAGTTATGATTGGTGTAGGACATGTGCTGTAATGGTATGAAGGAAGCCTATTGGTCAGGTGATGCTATATTCTAGCAGCTAATACTGGCAGTCCCATTACATTGCCCTGGACTCTGACACTGGGCAGACACAACAGCGTAGCTAGCTAATAGCAGACTCAGCTCTACTCTGACCAGAACCTAACTCAAGATCTACTAACAGCCACTGATATACACACTGATGACATACTTCTTATGGCCTTCTGAGTCATCAAAGAATTACTTTCTATTTAAGACAGTCTATGAATAAAACACTTTGACTAGAGAAGAGTGGAAAAGACATCATGATAGTAAAGAAGAACTTCAACTTTCCCCTCTTCTGCCTTTTCGTCCTCCTCATCACCACTCTGTTTGCGAGCCCCTGCTCTGAGTCCTTCGGACGGTTTGTTCATGTGTGTAAGAGGCTGAGCTGGTATGAAGCCCAGGACTTCTGCAGGATACATTACACCAACCTGGCCAGGATCAGGAACCCAGACGAGGCTAAAATCCTGCAGCACATCCACAGAAAAGGGTGGATTGGTTTGCATCGGATCCCCTTTACTTCTAGCTGGATGTGGTCCGAAGGAGATATGGCAAACGTGACAAACCAGGTCTTGTTGGAAGGCGACAGTTTGAGGGACTGCGTCAACAAGAAGAGCCACTCCTGGCGGGCTGAGAACTGCCATTCACAAAAGTCCTTCTTCTGTTACCATGAGAAGGTGATGGTCCTGGTCAAGGAGAACAAGACCTGGGAGGAGGCTCTGGAGCACTGCAGGAGAATCCCCGTCGACCTCAGTAAACCTCCATCCAATTCAGGCAACTACCTGTACGACCTGGCCAGCCTGACGTCTGAAATGGACCATGTCGACGCCCGACACAAGATCCAGGAAGCCCTGACTGACCAGGTAGGAGGGAGAGGAACTTTGTACATCCAAGAATTTACATTTTAACGTTTAAGCATTTAGCTGACATTTTAATGCAGAGCATGCACAGTTCACATTTTAGTAAAAAGCGCAGTGCTTATAAGACACTGTAGAGCAATGCCGAGGTTGTGAGTTCGAGCCTCACCTGGAGCATGTCTGTGATGCTTTATGGAGCATTGTGCTAACTTTACATTACCTGTGTTGCTCAATGTAAAGCACTGCCAGGGTTTTATGTGTCCTTGACCAAGGCACTGCTTCTCTCTCTGGGTGTTTCCATAGTTTCAGAGCATTTCACCAAAATTTTAGGGCATGTGAACGCTCTGTGAATGATACTTTTTTTCAATTAATAGTTTCAGTTAAGTGGTGGGTGTCAAGCGGTGATTATATTCTTTCCTAAATTGGATATATACCTTTTTGGAATAGAACTTGTACATGGTGTGTGCCTTAACCAGCTGAGCCACCAGGATGCCCCAGTTGCTATCTATGTTTTAAAATTTTACTTCCTGTTGTTCCAGGTATGGACAGGTCTGCATTTCCTGGCTGGCCAGTGGTTCTGGCTTAGCGGGGAGAACTGGCATTACCAGGACCTGCCACTCTGTCCGGCCCAGTGGCAGCACTGTGGCACCCTGGTTAAGAACAGCACTACCCACCAGCTCAGGGACTGCATGGAGAGAAGGAATTTTCTCTGTGCCATGGTCAATCCCTCCAAAAGCGCAGATGATTCCAACAGCACATAACAAATTCAAAGCACTCATCATTACTGAGGGGAAACTTTGATGAAAACATCTGGCCAATTGTTGATAATCAATAGAGGTAATTGTTTATTGATCATAACTTGGTTTGTTCCTGTGGGAAGGGCTTTTTCTTTATAATCCTGTCTCCTGTAGGGCTAGAGACGACTGGGTCTACCATAGGAATGTACTTTTTTTTTATGGTTATACTTTGTTCCTGAATTATCTGTACAGACTCTCTTTTGATTTTGAATGGATGTCCATTTTCACTGGATTCTTGTGGGTGTACTAAATAAAAATGTTTGCCCAAAAGTGTTGCTGTGAATATGTTTTTTTCATGACTGCTGTTCCAAGGGGCTGTTCCTTTTTCTCAATTAGGGTCTATTCATGTGCAGCCTGTTCTCATATCAAGCTTGTGGTTTTCAGCAAAAGTAAGTTTAATCATGACCAAAACCTTACCCTAACCTTAACCACAGTTGTTGACTATTAGTGCACAAGCTCCAGTGGTGCAATCGGTTAGCCCATTGTACTTATAAGACTACATTGTAGAGCAATGCTGAGGTTGTGAGTTTGAGCCTCGATGACTGTCATCTGCATACAAATGCATTTTTGCAGAGAATAAAATAGGACCCAAAGCATGTCTGTGATCCTTTATGAACCACCATGCTAACATTATGTTGCATGTAAAGTACTGTCAGGGTTTGTTGTCCTTGAGCAAGGCACTACTTCTCTCTCTCCGGGTGTTTTCAGTTTCAGCCAGCCAGCTCCTAACAACATTATATTACCTGTGTTGCTCAACCATTCAACTTAAGACTAAAACCAGTATTTCTGAGTCTGTTCAGCAGCAGTTTGTGGTCTACAGATGCCTTGGATAGATCAGCAAATAAGGCAGCACAATGGTGTCATTCGTCTAGGCCATTAATGAGATATTTTGTACAACCATAGCAGCAGCAATGGTACTATGGCCAGTTCTAAAACCAGAATGAAATGCACCTAAAATGTTGTTATCAAGCAGAAATTGTTTTTACTATATATTTACCTGGGATTGAAGGATTTTAGCCAGGACTGAGAGTTTGGAAATAGGACAGTAATTGTTCAACTCTGAGGGGTCTCCACCTATAAATGAGGGGAGAACATAGGCTGCTTTCCAAATTTTAGGTATTGAGTTGGTCAGTAGACTTAAACTAAAAACATGAGCAATGGGCTCAGCAATAATGTCAGCTGTCAGGGCATTGCCTAGAGTCAGAACCTGGGAAACATGAATTTATATTTGAACTGTCAAATACAGACACATACAGCACACAAGGCTCACACAAGCTCCAGTGGCGCAATCGGTTAGCGCGCGGGTACTTATAAGACAGTACGTTGTAGAGCAATGCCGAGGTTGTGAGTTCGAGCCTCACCTGGAGCATGTCTGTGATCCTTTATAGAGCATTGTACTTACATTGCCTGTGTTGCTCATTGGGTTAAGCACTGGCAAGGTTTGAGGTGTCCTTGAGCAAGGTACTGCTTCTCCCTCTCTGGGTGCTTTCACTGTTTCAGATATACTGAACTCGGAGCGCTTCAACAAACATTATGTGAACGCTCCAATCTGAACTGAGACATCTCGAGAGGTGGTTTGAGAATGGGTAATTTATTGTTTGTTTCATGGTTCGCTTGTTTTTCGCCCATTGTGAACATAACGGCTCAAAGTATCAAATGGAAAAGCTGGAAAGGTTTTTTCCTGGCTGGAAAAGTAAAACAAGATTTATTTCTAAAACAAAAGCCAAGCTTCACTTTACGCTTCCTAACTAAGTTAGTATGTATTGTATATTAATATAAGCTTGTCCATCCATATACCCAAATACTTGTACAAGGGCAGCCTTTCAATGGATTTACCATCAGATGTGAAAATGCTAAAACTATCAAGCAACTGTAAGTGAGCTTTTGAAAAGACCATGAACTTTATGTTCAACCTGAACAGAGCAGCCTGTCATGACTGAAATTCAGTCTGAAGCTCTAGAACAACTTGTGCCAAGGAGGGAGAATACGTGTAGATGACTGTGTCATCTGCATACAAATGCATTTTTGCAGAGAATAAAATAGGACCCAAAATGGAACCCTGGGGGACACCTTTAGTAATCTCAAGAAAACTGGAGTTGTGGCCCTCAGATTATTACTTTAAGTATGAACATTATCAAAACCTTTATGCAGCTATCTCAGGCCACTTTGACTACATGGTGTCTCTGACCTTCAGCCCTGTAAGAACAGAAGACTGAATGTGGTTACCGTCGTATAGTGTAGATACGTTATGATATAGTGTAGATACGTTATGATATAGTGCAGATACGTTATGATATAGTGCAGATACGTTATGATATAGTGCAGATACATTATGATATAGTGTAGATACGTTATGATATAGTGTAGATACTTTATGATATAGTGTAGATACGTTATGATATAGTGTAGATACTTTATGATATAGTGTAGATAGTTTGTACTTACAAGCTCCAGTCATGCAATTGGTTAGCATGCGGTACTCATGAGACAGTATGTCATAGAGCAATGCTGAGGTTGTGAGTTCGAGCCTCACCTGGAGCATGTCTGTGATCCTTTATTGAGCATCATGCTAACATTACATTACCTGTGTTCGGTAAAGCATCTGTCTTTTAGAAGGCATTGCCTCTCTCTCTGGGTGTTTTCACAGTTCCACAAATACCACAAGAAAAATGGATGCTGGAACCAATATTTATGGTCTGAGTTCCAAAGAGTGTGAACGGAAAATATTCTGAGCACCAGAAGAAGAACTGAGTCCCTTTCAAGTGAACGACAATGTGGATGCAAAGGGAACCAAGTTCTTTTCCACGTTTTGGTTAAAGAGAACTGCGTTTGGTCCACTATATATGTAAGTCCCTCTGGATATGTTGTCCACATTGAGGAAGGGAGAGGGTTGGTTGAGAGGGAGAGGGAGAGGTTGATTGTCCAAACTACATGGATGAAAATAATCTTTTGTTTGTGTGTGTATGTTCCATAACAAATCACTAGGGGGCATCGTTGTTCCATCTCCTCTAGCCAAGTTGAGATGAGGCCTGCTGCTGCTGATTGACAGGCATGTATGTGTGTGTGTGTGTGTATGTGTGTGTGTGTGCGTGTCGTGTGCGTGTGTGTGTGTGTGTGTGTGTGTGCTTTCTTGTGGCTTTATCAACAATTTTAAAACTTCCTACTGTGGCGGACTGGGGGGAGGGAGGGTGGTAGGTTCGGCTGGACTCAGCGGCTGCGGCCAATTAAAGCTGATTGCAGCCGGGCCTTTTTAACCTGGGGGTGGATGTGTGAGCGAGAGGGACGCGCCAGTGTGAGAGGCTGGCGGCGTGAATGGAGTCGACAGGCGATCGGGAGGATCGGGGGTCGACTGGAGGAGCGGACAGCGAGCCAGCAGCAGCCGCGTCTGAGCGGGGTTCGCGGCGGGAGTGCCGGGACGGAGGCGAGGGCGCGAGCTGGAGACGACGGAGTGGGGGAGCCCCATAAAGCCCCCCCGAGGACCTCCGTCGGTTGTCGCCGCGGCGGGAGACACGCGCGCTCCCCCACTCCGTCGTCTCCAGCTCGCACCCTCGCCTCCAGCCTCTCACACTGGCGCGTCCCTCTCGCTCACACATCCACACCCAGGTTAAAAAGGCCCGGCTGCAATCAGCTTTAATTGGCCGCAGCCGCTGAGTCCAGCCGAACCTACCACCCTCCCTCCCCCCTGTCCGCCACACCTACATTTTAAGGAGATAGTGCAGAAAAGCACAACGGTCATGGAAGTCAGACAAACTACAAGTCAGCTATGAAAGATCGAATGTTAAAAATTGCCAGGAAGTGGTGAAGGACGTTAGAGCGTCATTCTTCTCTCCAAGGATAATCACAACCCCAGGATACTGTTTAATATAATCAACCCTCTCCTTCTTCTTTCCAGCCATCCTCAGTTAATGCTCAGTGTCCAGGTGAATCCTGGTCTGTCTCTCCAGGCCTCCAGAGGGAAACCCAGTGTGTCTCGTCCACCAGGCAGGACGGTAGAAGTCACACCAGCAAAAGCAGCTCTAGGTGGTGCGTTCACTGACCAGGAAGTAGCTCTGTGATTTTCTAACTGTAGTGGTGTAGTCAAGACAGTTAAATATTTAATTCAGAGATTCTCTGTTCCAACAGCACTGAGCTACCACAGCACTGTGGTGTTAACAGGTTTTATGTGGTTTCACTCACTACAATCATAAAAAAAGAAAGCACTAGCACTCTTGTTATGGAATACCAATTTTGTTTTTTTAATCTCTAAAAGTGTGAAGTATGTTATGTTTAAAAAAGATCCAAGCATTTAAAGTTTTGTTTTTGCTCTTCTATAAAATTAGGGCAAATGTCCCTTACGTCACCCTCAGTGTGTTCCTTCCTTCAGCAACACCTTGCCAACTTGTTTTGCAAATCCTACCTCTGTTTTCTATTGTTAGCAACAGGACTCTTATCCTTCTTATCTACTTTAAATATTTAAAAGGAGGTGGCAAATATTTACCCTCAGTTACATGTGGAACTGGATTAAGACCTACTGTACCTACTGTACCAGTTCTAATGACTGACAACAACAGGCTGACTGAGCTGATGTCTTTCCTACGGCTGCTACCTGCACGGCCATATTCCTTTCAGTGTAATGAGTTATTTGGAACTTGAACCTGTGGCTTCGTACGGGACAGTCTCGCCAGGCTACCCTGCTGCCCCCCACCAGCTTATCTGTATATCCAGGATATTGTAATAACCTTTATTTATAAAGCACTTTTCAAAACAAGGTTACAAAGTGCTTCATAACCAAGAGGTCAACAATGACAAAAATAATACTGAAAGAACAACGAGGTACAAAACAGTGGAACGGATGAAACGAAAGGAATAAATAAATATCAGACAAGGCAATAAGGATAAAACGGGTGAAAGCCAAATATCACAGAAAGGCCTCATGATTAAAGTCAGTTTTAAGAAGTGATTTAAAAGATGATACTGACTCCGCCAGCCTGGTCACCATAGCAACGAGAAGTAAAGTAATGATGATGGTTTCTAAATCCATTTTGTTCCAAAGTGCAAAAATGTAAGATCATTAATGATTTGACACACAGGGTCCAGTCTCAGGACTGATTCTGGTTTAACTCCTAGACTCTGATTGGTCAGAAATCAGAAAACGTTTGTTCCTGGGAGGAAATAGAGCAAACAACACAAGGACACAGCTTATGTTGAAATATCTTGTTTTAATCCATTGTTTCTAGAGAATATAAAAATGGCAAAACTATACAAATTTCAGACACAGGTCACCTAAAAATAAACTTCACTGTTGTCTAAGTACTGACGATTCATTGCCATTAGTTCTATATGGCAAAGTAATGACAAAAAAAATCATTGGCAATAAAAATGAATGACATTTAGTGGTGACTACAGTTTAGAAGTAGTTTAAACTACTAGAACTCTTTATTGCTGTAGAGAAATAAAGTGGGATGTTAATGGTATTTCACAATAAAGGTCTAGGCATGATCCTGTGTTATAAAAAACGACTAGAAAGGGGTTGGTTGCACACCAGTAGCTTTGATGCATAATAATAAAATGTATTGATACATTTCAAATTACCAATACTTCAATGACTTTGCTCCTTGCAGAGTAACGTATTTTTCTGACCTAATCACTACAACTATATGGTATGTTGCTGTGATGTACCGCCGGGCTCCCCCCATCCCTCTCTACTGTATGACACGTTGCTTGAATGCAGATAGTGATAGAAAGTAGGGTTAGACCGATATATCGGGCCGATATTGGCTTTTTTATTGGGTGTCGGATATCGTCCAGTCAGTGTCGTTCACCCCCTGGACCAAGTCAACCTGACATGACTTGAGTTTCCCTACCACTGATTAGGTTTTGGGTCACCCTGCCTTAAAGAGCTGCTAACTGGTTTCAGTGGAGAGTTTTAGTGTCCCATGATGGTCTAGATGCTGTTTCAGAGGCTTTTCCACCCTGATGAGAATAAAATACTGAATATTGGTACAAAATACAACTTCAGTATCGGTGAAAAATCACTTTAAAGCTGCACTGGGCCAAACGGCAGCAAGGAACTGTTTGAATTTTGTGGACTTTTTTTGACTTCATTCCCCAGAAATCCCTTAACGTGGTGTCAGAAAACTGTATATTTCCTTTTATTGGTGGCTGATGAGGGTGGAGGTGGTGAAGACCAGCTTTCTCTGCTGGTTTGGAGAACTTTTTGAACTTTTTGAATTTCTCCCTTTAGTTTGGATTCATCATTTCCTTGTCAGTGTCCAAACCCAACACCAGAATTTAATTTGGGCAAATCTACAGTGTCTCTCTGTTGCTGCCGATAAGACGGGTGTATTACTGCATAGAAATCTGGTGCAGCTTTAACTTCAAACTGTTCAGTTTTATTTGGTGTTCTCCATCAGTCTGCATCCCGTCAGCGCTGGTGGGCGTTCCTTACTTCTTCTTATAAAAAGAACCAGTCATGCTCTGAACATCTACGCTGTCAAAATCATCTCATCCTGATGAGTACATTTCATATTGATGCATCAGAGTTTCTGGTGTGCAACCGACATTCAATCATTTTGTGAGAGCAGGTGGAATATCTCACCCCCTCATAACATTTAACCCAACATGCTCAACGTTGAGGGACAAAAACACGACACCTCCTCTTACTAAATAATGAACGCCCCCAAACGGTTCATGGTACAAAGAATCGCCGGTAACTCGAGCCCTCGGTTGACAAAACACTTTCACAGACTGGATCACTCATATTAAGATAGTGAATAATGGATATTTTTTCCAACATGGATATATATTGTTGATCTGAAGTTCTTTGGGGTCTCTCCTCCCCCTCCACGACACCCCCACCCGCCCAAGATGTTACCAGGGTCCCTGAATGGGAACCTGGTTTAGGACGCCTGCTTTGTACTGTATTGATGCAATTAATGAGGAAACAGGTCAGGTCAGTGTTGGCAGACACACACACACACACACACACACACACAACGGGAACACATTCCAATTCAGTTTCAGTCTCTCACACACACATACACACAGGAAGCACAGTTCTGGTCTGCGGTGGCGAGTCGGGCATCAGAAGTTCTTCCACCGGAGGGAGGAGAGGATGACGTGGATGAAGTAGAGCAGCGTGGCCACGTAGGCGAACACCTGAGACACCAAACACAAACAAGTCTGTTGTTTAGTGTTGTAATTTACTTTTTTTGTTGAACCTACTTTCCCTCAACCGGCCTCGTCTACTTCTACTTCAGTTAGGGATTTCCTAGAATTCCCAGAATGCCTTTCAACCCCCAAAAAAGTGTTGCATAAAAAACGTAATTGCATTCTGGTCTATCTCGGCTACTGCATTGCATTCTGGTCTATCCTGGATACTGCATTGCATTCTGGTCTATCTCGGCTACTGCATTGCATTCTGGTCTATCCTGGCTACTGCATTGCATTCTGGTCTATCTCAGCTACTGCATTGCATTCTGGTCTATCTCGGCTACTGCATTGTATTCTGGTCTATCCTGGATACTGCATTGCATTCTGGTCTATCTCGGCTACTGCATTGCATTCTGGTCTATCCTGGCTACTGCATTGCATTCTGGTCTATCTCAGCTACTGCATTGCATTCTGGTCTATCTCAGCTACTGCATTGCATTCTGGTCTATCTTGGCTACTGCATTGCATTCTGGTCTATCTCCTGTCGGTGTAGAACTTGGTCTCTCTCTCTCCTCCTCCTGATTTCTCCTGTATGATTGTTGATCGTCGGTCTAGAAAGAAGCTCTTGCTCTTTGATTCTGATTGGCTGACACCAAAACCTGACGGTTACCTTGATGGTTTAGATCATGAAACATTTTTTCAGACTGGAAATATCTCAACGTGACGTCACGTCGTCTACGATTGGCCAGTTATCCACAAGGAGAAGAAAAACCAAATGTACCAGAAGTAACAGCTGCTTGTTTAAGTGTGTTGTGTTGTGTTGTGTTGTGTTGTGTTGTGTTGTGTTGTGCTGTGTTGTGTTGTGTTGTGTTGTGTTGTGTGTTGTGTTGGTGATGTCAGCAGGGGGTCCTACCACAGCGGCGATGTCGATCTGGTAGTTTTTGAAGCTGGATAGTGTTTTCTTCAGTAAGGTGATGTACGCCAGATCCACCGCCGCGCTGAGGTAGAAGAACGCTGCCAGGCCGTGGTAGGCGAAGTCCTGCACACAAACAGGTTACAGAGGAAGACGGGACAGTTTGGTCTCAGATGTTGTTTAGTTTTTAGTCATTTATGAGATTTAGAAATGTTTTTAAAGCATCTTCGCTTTTTCCATCCTGTTCTCTTGCTCTCCTTCTCTCTCTCCATCTCTCACTCTTTCTCCCTCTCCCTCCTTCTCTTTCTCACCCTCCCATCACTCTCGTTCTCCCTTGTTTCCTCCTTCTCCCATCCCTCCCATTCCTCTCTATCTCGCTCCCTCTTTCTCACCCTTCCCTTCTTTCCCCTCTCTTCCCTTTCCTTCCATCTCTCTCACCCATTCCTCCTTCCCTGCCTCTCCTCTCTCCTCCTCCCTCCCTTTCCTCTCCCTTCGCCTTTCTCCTCCCCTCCTTTCTTCCCCCTTTCTCTCTCACTCGCCTTTTCTCCTTGTCTCTCATTTCCCTGTCCTCCCCTCTCTCCCCTCACTCACTCTTCCATGCCTCCCATTGCTCTCCTTCCCCCATTCTCCCTCTTTTCCTCTCCTTCCTCCTTTCTCCTTTCCTCCTTACTTTCCTCCTTACTTTCCCCTCCCTCATTTCTTCCCTCTCCTCCCATCTATCCCTCCATCTCATCTCCTCCTCCTTTCCTCCCTCCCATTTTCTCCATTCATCTCCATCCCTCTTCCTCCCCTCTCTCCCTCTTCCTCCCCTTCTCATATCTTTCCCTCTCTGTCCCATTACTTTCCCAACTCATTTCTCTCTCTCCCTCATCCCCTCTCCTCCCATCACTCTTTCCCTCCCTCTCTTTTTACTGAAGAGGAAGCCTTACGGCGGCGGCCCAGCCGGAGCTGTTCTTGTGTCCGCCGGCT
Organism: Hoplostethus atlanticus; assembly: GCA_034670405.1. Taxonomy (NCBI): domain Eukaryota; kingdom Metazoa; phylum Chordata; class Actinopteri; order Trachichthyiformes; family Trachichthyidae; genus Hoplostethus; species Hoplostethus atlanticus. The sequence continues at coordinate 1,267,679 of JAXDDX010000088.1, forward strand.
GCGAAGATGACCATCCAGAGGAAGGTCATGACGAAGCAGAAGACGGAGACGAACATCACCCAGCCCAGAGGGTTGGCCGGGTCCACGTGGGTGGACGCCACCAGGATCCACACCAAACCACCAAACACCTGGAGGGAGGGAGGGATGGATGGAGGGATGGATGGAGGGATGGAGGGATGGAGGGATGGATTGTATTATATTATGATTTCAGATATTTAACAACAACAAACCTAGCCTACAACTTTAGCAACAATAATCATGAACATGATCATCAAATGTCTAGTCATTATAGCAGCAAATAGTAACAGGATACAGTAAAGAAAAATAGAATATAGCAGTAATATATAATATATAAACAAGGCAACACCAGAACATGTTGACTGAATGTGCAACATTAGAAAAAGCTTCAGTTCCCTGATCACCAACATCACATGGTACCAACAGTCAGACAGAAGAAGAGAGCGCCAAAACCAAAAACACCAACACACACCGTCATTCATACAGTAAGGTCAGTCCTATGGTGCCACCAGCAACAGACCATGACGTCTCGGGGCTTGAGAGCTGATCTGAGTACAGCCGCAGACACCTGAGCCCATTCAGAGCGATTTACGAGTGCAACGGTAGAATAAGCACCAACTCCTGTCACCAACACTAAGGAGGTCAAAGGTCACAGCGTCCTTAAAACATTCCTGCAACCCTGGAATGATAATGTACGACAGAAGAGCTATAAAATAGAAATAAAATAAGAGCTGCTTTTGTTTCAGGAATGAAACTGAGTTGGTTTGTGAAATTATTTCACCCTTTCTGTCATTTTTTCACTTTTTGAAAGGAAAATACGACTTGAATCCAAGCTAAATTACTTGGTAAAATTGACATTTTTTGCAGTGCAGTAACTCTGAAATCCTACCAGAAGTGTTTTCTGATACTGCTGATTTTTGGCCCTGAGGCGAGACAGGATGTTTTTTTCCCAGTTTCTTGTTTCTATTTCAGCCCTTGATGTCTCTAAATCCATCTTGATCACGATCATCCTGATTTTAGCATCAAACTATCCTAATGTCTGCCACTGAGCTTAATAACATTTGAGCTTGATTCAATTTAGGATTCAATTACCAAATTAGCCTGAATTATCTGAATCTGTCAGCTATTGAATACAGTTGGCGGAGGGAGGCGGTGGCGTGAAGAGCGATGTTGAAGCCGATCCAGTGCAGGCGATGGGTCAAGGCGTGAGAAAAGGTTGAACATGTTATGAGAAGATGTTGCTAATCGTGAGCCGACGTCTGACGCTGCGTTTTTATCCAAATAAATGGTTCCTGTCGTCTGTCTAACCAGTCCTCAGCACCACTGTGTTTACATGAGCAGGGCTGCGTAGGTCACTGGTGTTATTGGCTGAAACACCATCTGGATGGTAACAAGGTGAGGGCACGCCACAACCACACCAGTCATATAGTATTGGCAAATAATCTGCTTTTCTTTTTAAAAATAACCTTTAACCTTAATCAGGTAATCCTGGTGAGATTAAGAATCTTTTTTTCATGACAAATCTAAAAGTTACAGACAAACATCATACAACGATGTAGAAAAGTGAGATTAAAACCACATAAAAGAGCAAAATTACTCAAAATGACACTAAAATATACTGTAAATAATCAGCAGGATCTGGGGCCAAACATGAATCTTGACCATAAAAACATTGAGTCTGCCACGAGATCCTTCATTAATAATGAATCATTAATTTTAAACTCACCATAAATATTTTAGTCAGTTTGTTTTAACTTACAGGGAGATCAGATGGGTGGAGCTTATAACATCAGGTTGGACACCAAGCATGTTAAAATAACTCAACTCACAATAAGTAAGACAAGACAATATGACCATAATAGATCTGATAGGGTTATTGATCAATACCAGTGACTCAACGATTCATTGTCCAGGTGTTTTATGGCTTTAAAAACTCACTTTCTCAGCCTGTACTCCAAAACCATTGGAGTTTCAAGACCCGGATTGACCTGGTTTGACGTCATGACGTCAAACCACCCCCCCCCCCCCGACGTCTCCCATAGAAATGAATGGATTCCAGGCGCACCTGTAACGTGATGGAAGAGTCACTTGTGAACAAGGTGTGAACACCGTGTGACTGGCGGACGCTCAGCGCTACCATTACATCTCCATCTCCCCGTGGCAGCAGCAGGTCAATAAAACACCTGTCAAGACATTTCACCATGTGAATGTGCTCTAACTGTGCATGTGCAGCAGGGCGGTGCACGCTCAGCACCAACCCTTCCCTTGACAAATAAAGGCTAAAAAGACATTTCGTGTCGATAAATTAAGCAGATCAAATCTCCAGTATTTCCTGTCATTATTTTCCCGGTGCATATCTGAGCAGTTTCTATCTTGTTGTTATCGTTCATGTAGAAGAAGTGTTGGCACCATTCTTTCCTAGATTAGCAGCACAGATGCAATATGAGTGAAATATGAGACGTCAGAGATGTAGGTGCACCTCCCACAAGGTGGGCTTGCAGGTGTATTCATGCCACCGTGTGTCAGTAAAATTCAATACTGCTCTCTAAGTTCTCTACTCTAAATTATGAATCATCCTTTAACTATACTGAGCAGTAGAAAACAACTATTACATGAATGAGTTTCTGATACCGCAAAATGAAAACAAGTTCTGGTCTAATTTGAGTCCAACACGCTTCATGTCCAGGGAAGAAACCTTTAGATCTTGATTCAGTATCTGTAAAATATAACTCTATCTAACTCTCTTCTATCATTTAAAAAAGAACCAGAATTAGTTTTAATTTCATGCAATGAATCATTTTAAGAGCAGGTGGTGTTTTGATGATGAGATGTTGCCACCAACTTTTACAAGCTCATTGCTGCCATGAATGAAAAGCTTAAATTATGAGCATCTTAGGAGGATTTCCTCCAACAAAGGTCTTGTCATAGTACTTATAAGTATTTTAAGTACTTGTATTTTAAGTACTTGTTGTATTTTAAGTACTTGTTATTTTATCTTCTGTACTCGTTAAAGTTTCACCTCATCTAATTCATGTGAAGAGAATCATTTGTGAAATATTGACTGATGAATTTCAAGTAATCCCTTCATCTCACATATTACTTCATATTACTACACAGTACTACTCGCTGCATGATACTGGTAATACCTCAGGGTTATCATCGCCCACTCACCAGTTCAGGCAGGTAAAATATATCCGGGGCCTGTGGTGCAGAGCCCCAGGCCGCTGGGCAGGCTGCCCATAGGCTCAGCAGTAGTTGCTGCCATCTCTGCCTGTTCGTTCTTCCGGTACCGACTGAACAGCGAACGACCGGCCCTCTCCTCCGGACTAACGGGCCTGCAGCAGGTGTCACTGATCCTTATAGGAAAGACAAGTCAGCAGACAAACCCGTTTTGCTATTGTGGTTTGGCAGGAGGCCCGACCCACAGCAGCAGCAGCTCCTTACATGGGTGAAAGCCAGACACACCCTTCGCCTCAGAGAGCTGCCTGGCGTTGAGTGGCAGCTGCTGAACCGTGAAGGGATTTTGAAACATCCCAAAGAGCACATTGCTGCCCAGAGGCTGTGATGAAACCCATGCAGCTGAAACAGGCTCATTGAGTAAAGACCCTTCTGCACCTTTCTTTGTCTGTCTTGGGTTTTTGAGTAGAGCACCACCAGCCTCTGTTTGTATTGTACCCAGCAGCTATAGGAGTTTCACTCCCCTTAAAGGAGCTAGAGACACAATAATAATATACTTTCATCTCATCTCTGAAGTTTAGACATTTAATGCAGCATTATATTAGATTAGAGAAACTTTACCCTGAGTGGTTCCTCCAACACATCCATCCATTCTTGTTTAGTTTGTTTCACTATCTACACTATAAAGCTTCACCTTCTTTTTTATCCCTCGTTCTCTTTTTGCATCTTTTTGTCTCCCGTCTGTGTATATTTAAAACATGTTTTCTGTGTTTATTTTCTATGTTCCAATTATACAAGTGAAAGAAAACCTGAAAACCAACAAACAGAATCTTAAAAACAAACAAATAAATTAATAAAAAATACATTGATTTTCACGAGCCCAACCCTGTTACACTCTGAGTAAAGAATTAAAATACAGACAAAAAGATATTTATATTTACTGTTTGAAAATGTGACTTCTGCTTTTACAAAATTATTATTATTATTATTATTATTATTATTACTGTTGTGTTATTATTATTATTATTATTATTATTATTATACTGACTTAGAAGTAAAACTCGACATGTTAAATTTTAAAGAAGTTATTAGCTAACTGAAGATGTCTGATTAAAAATAGTAGTATTTGTCCGTTACTAGTATCTGTTGACATTTTCAACTGCTTTTCTAGTTGTATTTTATAATCATCTGTTTTTTGAACTACTGAATAAGATCCCCCTCCAAAACTGCATTCCATTGTTGACGGTAGCTACACCAGCACGGGTAGCGTTGTACCCTGGGGGGCTGTCAGACTCACCAGTGTAAGTTATACGTTTTAAACAGCTAATAGTATATAACACAGAGCGAGAGGTCACCACTCGACTTAGCTGAGAGAAGAGTCTTAAGACCTCTATGTATTATCTACTCTTGTTCTGTTCATTCAAGTTAATTTAACACAGAGAGACAAACCATCTTCAGTCAAGAGTCACCAAGGAACAAAACAAGTCTCAGCATCTTAAAATGCTCCGTCAGACAAAGCATCACATGGAGGAGACACGACTAGAAACAGGAAGTAGGTTGTTTTTCATTTTCTTCATTGTAGTTAGTTAACTGTCTCAAGTGACGGACATGTGAAAAAGTGTCCCGTTTGTGCTATTGTCCCATGATCCTTTTGTGGCGGTGGAATGTTATCTTCTCATAATTTGTGTGATTTTCAGAGTCGGTGCTCATTTCACTCATTGACATCTTGATTCAGCTGATGTGTCAAGGAGAAAAGCATCTCTCTCTATCTCTGAGAAACCAGAAAAAGCATCAGAAACGATGAAGTTGATTGGATATCAAATATGTTTATTTCACATCGTAGATTCCAATAATACCTGTAAGATCAAATATTTACACATTGAAATGTATGGAAATTATCATAAAAACTCAGTAAATCATGTGGAAATATGATCTATACCATACATCAAAAAACAAATGTCATTGTTGATCGGATCTGGGTTAAGCTTTAACAAGAAAAAAGGTGATTGAAATTGAACAAAGAGAAGTGTTGAGGTTGAGGAAGAGTTGTTTTCCCTTACATTTACCCCTCTGTATGTAGTAAACATGGATGCATGAAACAACACAACCATTCATCCCCTTCAAGGCAAGATTCAGGATTTTTAAAAGCAGATCCTGTTGATCTCCTGGGATGTGCAACGAGGTTTCAGGTTTTTTGAATGGTACCAGCCTCCCGCTAGCATTTCTAGCAATGCTAGTGTAGCATTGTTGATTATTGATTGATGAGACAGCTTTATAAAGATGTTAAACCTTCCCTTTAGAGGAAAACTGGGAGATTTTTCCATTGGTCAATTTACCTGTTAAGTGATGAGAACATAGACACCAGAATCATCCTTGGGTCCCCGGTAGATCATTTAGTGTCTGCTAAAGTGTTAGCATGGAGCACCGGAGTGACAGATCTACCGGGGACACATGGATGATCTCACCACTTCACCAATGGAAAGATCTAACGTGGTGTATTCCTGTAAGAGAGGGTGTGGTTAGTGATCAATGGGACAGGTTTGTAAAAATCCCAAATCTCCCCTTTAACCCCCCCCGCCCCCCCCTCTCTATTTCCTATCAGTAAATCACCTCTTACTGCAAGTAAGTCAACTTTTGAATCCCTTTATCAATTTATCTTTACATATTGATCTTCATATTGATTGTAATGCTGCTATAAATGGATTATTTGATCTGTGGGTTTAGTTGACGTAGACAAACATCCCCCTGTCTCACAGTGAAATAGGAGATAATCAAACTCGATCCACTTTAATGCATTTAATTCAGACAGTCTCTGTTCTGGTCATTCTGTGGGGTAACAATACATCATGTGGACAAGATCAATTAACGAATTACATTTCATTACATGTTTTTATCTCTTCCGTTTGTGGATCGGTACTTTGGTGTGACTTGCTTTTGCAAATCTGTGAAATTAAAATTAAAAATAAAAACATCCTTCATTCTGCGTTTGGTCCAATGACAGGTTAGTTTGTTGATCAGTACCAGTTTGTCTCTTTTGTTCCCCCAGGTCTGTTGTTTGTCTGTTTGTTTTGTCTGTTGTTTTGTGGATGTCTCGGTGTTTCTCAGGACGTCTTCCAGCGGATAGCAGAGAAGATGGCGTGCAGGAAGTAGAGCAGAGTGGCCACGTAGGACATCACCTGGAAATGCAGACAGAGGAAGAATGCACAAGGTTAGAAGTAACGAAAAATATGGATTTTCATTTGGAGTTATTGATAACTCACCATGCAACTACAGAGATGATGTATCACTGCTGAAAAAGCATATCTGTGTGTGTGTGTGTGTGTGTGTGTGTGTGTGTGTGTGTGTGTGTGTGTGTGTAAGGACCTACCACTGCAGAAATTTCCAGTCGGTAGTGTTTGAGTAGTTCAGCGTTGGGAGGTAGGTTGTTCACCAGGATTCCGATATTAACGGTGTCATAGGCCAGAACCACCGCCGCACTGAGGTAGAAAACTACCGCCACAAAATGATAACCCACATCCTGAAGATGGAGGGATGGAGGGGGGGGAAAGCAAGAGGGAGAGAGAGAAAAGAAGAAAGGAGGGGAAGAGGCAGGCAGAGAGTGGAAGAGAAGGGAGAGAGAGGGGAGAAAGATGGAGAGGGGAGTTAGGGAAAAGGAGAGAAAGGGGAAAGGATGAATGGATATAAAGGAAGAGAGGGAGAAAGAAAAAAGGGGGATTAGAAAGGGGGAAGAAAGAGAGGGAGAGGAAGGGAGAGAAAGGGAGAGAAAGAGAGGAGGAAAAGGGAGCCAAAAGGAAAGAGAGTGGAAATGAGAGAGGGAGAATGAAAAGAGAGAAAGAGGGAGAGAAAGAACGGGTGAGAGAAAGCAGGAGCGAGAGGAGAGGTTGAGAGAGGTGAAAGAGAGAAGGATTGAAAGAGGAGGAACGAGAGAGAGGAAGGGAGAAACAAACAACCATCAACCCATAAATCAATCAATCAACCATCTCGTTAACCAATTAGCCAGTCAACACAAAGGGGGGGGCGTGTCTCACCAGGGAGGGCCAGATGCTGCTGCGATTGGCTCCGCAGAGGAAGAGGAAGAACCAGAGCGTTGTTATGACGAAGCAGAAGACGGAGACGAACATCACCCAGCCCAGAGGGTTGGCCGAGACGACGCGGAACGACGCCACCAGGATCCACACCAGACCACCAAACACCTGGAGAGACAGACAGGCAGACAGACAGGCAGACAGACAGACAGACAGACAGACAGGCAGGCAGACAGACAGACAGGCAGACAGACAGGCAGGCAGACAGGCAGACAGACAGACCAGATAATCAATACACATGAAGCCTTGATGTGGTTTCTGTGTTATCGTTATTTCTTTGCTGATGCTGGTTTCAGGTTTTAGGCTCTTATATGTTTTATTTTGAATCATTTTGTTTTCATGTACTGTGTTTTACTAGCAGCACCACGTGGCCTTTGTTTAAAAAGGTGCTATATAAATAAAGCTTTACTGATCAGGAAGAACTGGAAATAACCAGGAAATAATCCCTCAAACACACCGCCTTACCGACTTCACCGTCACATCCGTGTCTTCTTCTTTGGGGCGTCTAATCTCAAGCTAGGTTTGACCCTGTTAAGTTTTATAAAATTGTTTTTTAAAATGATGAAAAATTAGTAAATGTTAAAAAATAATCAATATGGCATCCATTCCACAATGATGACTAGACATAGACAGTGAATGGGTTTTAACTCTAAAGTCCTGTTTCATGCTGCCTGGATTTTTATTTAATTTATTTAATGGACGCTCGCAAGATTTTCTTTTCAATTTTCTTTGTAATACTGAGTACTAAGTAATACTGTAATACTGAGTAACGTGTGATACTCTCTTCAAAACTGTCTTTTTAGTAGAGGTCTACATTATACAAGTGACGTTTCAGTCATGAAGACTATCAGACACACAAAGAGAAACATAATGACTAGGTATCCATGGAGAACACACACACACACACACACACACACACACACACACACACTCAGACACAATACACAAACTATTGCCAGACTGCAGCATATTTCACGCATGCCGTCTCTTTCCTCCTTTGGCAAACATTGTGGTTGAAAGAGCCTTCGGCATTTTGATAGAGCACGAACCTGCAGCTTGATCCCTGATTCCCTGATAAGAGCTGTGTTGAAAAGTTCATTATATCAGAACGAAACTCTCGAATGTCCAGGCATCAAACACCGTGGACACCAAACCTGCTGCTAAAGAGACAAAACTGACAAAATCTGGAGGGATGAGGCAATTTACAAAAAAAATCTACTAAGTGGCCTGATGGGGGCTCCACCAGTCACCTTGGCGTGTAACCAACCATAACTTTGAGGTCCATCTCTTTTTTATTTATTTATATTTTACTTTTATTTATTTTTACTTTTTAACAACAACAGTTGGATATCTTACATATCCACACACAGCACGTCATACATCACACTGTTAGCTACATCCATAATCCATTTCTCCCAGTATCATTCTGCCACCTCAAACTAAACGTGTATCTCCTGTACGATTTCAAACTATTGTTAAACTGTGGTCGGATCTGAACCCATCCAGTAGTAGGTATTTATCCCAATTTGTTCCCCAGGAACAAACACCTTCCACCAGTTCCTACAGTTCTACAAGTACCACCACTTCCCAGTCCAACTTCCCAGTCCAACTTCCCAGTCCTCCTGCACCACCCTGGCTGGTGAAATATGAGATCACCAGTCTCTGTAGCCTGGTAAAACTGTGAGTTACGTTAATGGGAAAATGCCACGTAAGTCAAATATGAGATAGTGTTGAATGTTTAGATAACCTCAAGCGTTGAGTATGTGAGATATGGAGGAGAGTGAATACCTGGGGCTAGAACAGAATTACCTCATTCAAACAGCAGCAGTATCGGCAAATACTACATGAGCCTTATCGCTCACATCCTCTATCAGACAAACGGTGGAGTCCATTTCCATTCCTGAGAAATTCTAGTTTTGGCCAGCAGCCGAGGGAATCAACTCAGCCCAACCCATCCAACGTTTTATCTCCATATCTCACAGCGTTGAGGCTAACATGAGGCTGCAGAGGGTTTAAAAGTGAAATGGACTTATTTCTGATATTTACTGCCGTCTGTGTATTGTTTAGATTTGTAATGATGTATTTAATGCTTGGTCTAAAACTGGGCAGGAAAGATTCTGGGCTGTAAGAGGGACAGAACAGAGATGTGATGTTGAAAAGACGTCTAGTGCTCAGTGGGGTGGTGCTCAGAAGGAACGGCACATGTTGCATCCCTGCTCCATCAGGTTCTGTACAGGAAGCTACCATAGTACTACTACAGGACACGTCGCTCGCTCTGTTGTTTTTTCTTCCTGATATGAAGAAATAACAAACATCTATGAGTTTCTCTTCTATGGTGTATCATCCATTCCATGCTGTTCCATTCCAGGTTAAAGGGCAATACAACCAACCTCAGCTCCTTATCTGAGTGGTTGAGGTGGTTTAGATCAGCGGTGTCGAACCATGCGCCATGGAGGGCCGGGAGTATGCAGGTTTTCGTTCCAACCGAACACTACACCAGGTGATTGGACCGGTTAGCACACCCTCAACCAGAGAGGAGGGACTAACCAGTGAAACCACCACATGGTTCGACCCCCCTGGTTTGGATAGACCAGACTGCAAACATGACCCGGTACATTTCCACATCCACCTTCCACCTCTCACACCATTATCTTGGTTAGTTGCTTTCTGCCAACTCAAACTATCTTTCCACCGATGTGGCACAGATTTAATCTGTCTGCCTGCGTAGGAAACAGATCGGATTTCCAGTGAGTTTTCCAGTTTTATTGTTAAGTGAGTATTTTACATTACTCTACATTACATTACATTACATTACTCTACATTACATTACATTACTCTACATTACATTACTCTACATTACATTACATTACTCTACATTACATTACTCTACATTACATTACATTACTCTACATTACATTACTCTACATTACATTACATTACTCTACATTACATTACATTACATTACATTACTCTACATTACATTACATTACTCTACATTACATTACTCTACATTACATTACATTACATTACTCTACATTACATTACATTACTCTACATTACATTACTCTACATTACATTACTCTACATTACATTACATTACATTACATTACTCTACATTACATTACTCTACATTACATTACATTACATTACTCTACATTACATTACATTACATTACTCTACATTACATTACAGTCATCTAGCAGATGCTTTTATCCAAAGCGTCTTACAATAAGTGCATTCAGTGTAGGTAGAGAACTACTAGTCACCGAAGGTTTTAGGTGCATCTAAGAGCAGAACCAGTGCTAAAGTAGTATATTATAGTAATCTATACATTTATTTATTTATTTATTTATTTATTTCAAACAAAACAAACAGGCTGCTAAAAGGAAAGGGTCAGGGTAGTATTTTCTGAAGAGGGGGGTTTTCAGCCTGTGACTAACGGGGGTTCATTCAGTAGATACTCTTTTTGTATTTGTTTTTGAATACTTCATGAAACTGTACGCTGGATTCATTATTGATAGAAATGTGATACTTCATTGATCCCTGCAGGGAAATTCTGTTTTCTCTTGCCCACCCCCCTCCTGCCCCGGAAGGTCAGAGGTCAGCTACAGCGCGGGATTCAGCGTCTTGCTCAAGGACACTTCAGCAGGGTGGGGGTTTGATCCACTACGCCGCTGTGCTGCTTCTCAGTGCAGTAAGAAACAAACAGGAAGTAGGCGGTTCCTGTGGTTGCCTAGCAGCTCTGAGACGAATGACGAATGATCCCACCTGCAGAAGTACAGTGGCCTGAGGCGAAACGTACACAGCAACAGAAACATCAGATTGTTGATCCAGAGTGATCCAACCATCAGACTTGGTTCAGCCAGGGTTAAAATAACGATTTAATATCACCGTATTAAATGCAGGAATCCAGAATTTGACGATTTGAGAATGAGAAATAACAAGACAGAAGTTCAGGTCTGGTCTTTAGGCTTCAGTAATGATAGACTGAACTACCAATACCAACAAGGATCTAATCAGGCACACGATGAGATATGAGGATTCCAGGTGATGCCAAGTCAAAATGATCAATAACACAAATTCTGAACAATTTATTGTAATCTTTAAAGGACAATGAGGAACTTTAGATGTTTCTCATCCTATTCCAAAACACGATATATTAATTTTAGGAAAAAGAAAAAAAGTCCTAAGCTCAACTTCCTCTAAGCTATGGAGGGTCCAGTCTGTCCAGTCTGTAAGAGTGTCATCATTTGTCACCCCAAGTTTAAAGTTTCAGAATACCTTTTAAAAAGTTGAATCAAATGTTGTAATGTTCTGCTATATTTCTCAACTTTCACCCTTTAACACCAGGAAGGCCAGGCGCTGGTCAGCTCACGGCCCCACTGGACCCACTTCCTGTACAAACCAGCGTTGAGATATTTTCAAAATAAGGAAATAACACATTTAAATCCACAACAGGCTGAGCAGGTGAACCAGGTGAACCAGGTGAAGCTCTGATTCCTGGTTGATTTCACCTGTTCTGTTCTTCAACTGGAAGCTTGTTTGCCTCTTTTAGATCTCAGAAACTATAAAATGTGACTTTTTCAACTGTCTGAGATCTCATTTTAAACAAAACGCCTTAAATGAACTCTCTCAAACTGATATGGATCTTCACGGTTAGTTAGTTGGTTACTCTGCTCACCAGGGGGTCTACTGATCAAACACCAACCCTCCATAGCAAGACAGATTCCTATCTGAGCAGAGACGCCTCAGTGATGAAAAGAAGTAAAGAGGAAGAAAAAACTCAAAGGGAACAAGATCATAATCTCACCTGAGAGAAGAGAAGGAGCAAAATACAGACTATTGAGAGAATAAAGGATGCATGGATGATAGAAGAGAAGGAGCAGAAAAAAGAAAGAAAGAAATAAGAGCTCAGTCTGACTTGATATGCTGGATAGAAACACTAAAGACAAAAAAAGGAGAATCTCTCAGACAGATAAAGAGGAGGAGGAGATCCAAACAAGACAGAGAGAAAAAAACAAACATCTTAGTCTAACCTGGACTAGAGTGACTAGAGGATGACAGAAAAAAAGAGATGATAGTACAAACAGAAGCTCAGATGATAAACAGTGAGAAAGAATCAAGTAAGAAACTCACAAACTCGGGGAGGAAGAAGAGGTCGGGCATGGAGGTGAAGATCCTGCCGCCTGTGGGGAGAACGTCAACCGAGGTGGTGGAAGCCATAGTCCAAACAGAGTGACCCAGTATCACAGTGTGACGGTGTGTGTGTGTGTGTGTGTGATCGTTTCTGAAATGAGATGTGTAACCTGTCCTGCTTTTTAAAGGCCCTGTGTCTGTCTCTCTCTCTCTCTCTCTCTCTCTCTCTCTCTCTCTCTCTCTCTCTCTCTCTCTCTCTCTCTCTCTCTCTCTCTCTCTCTCTCTCATCTCCTCCTCCTCCTACCCATCCATTTATCTGGTAGCTCCTTCCCATTCTGTTTGTACTCCATTGAAATACCAGTTTGGCAGGTGCCCTTGGTGTGTTTGTGCAAAGGGAGGATGTCCCTCTCTCTCTCTCTCTGTGTGTGTGTGTGTGTGTGTGTGTGTGTGTGTGTGTGTGTGCCCACATGCATGTTTACAATGTTAGTGATTGTGTGTGTCTCTTTAAGTGGCAATGACCACAGAAAATGTGGTGGTAAAGTGAAGAGGGTGTAAACACCATACTGTGGTTGTGTTACTGTCATGTAGTGTCACCATGTCACCATGCTCTTGGTAGCACTAGCATGACCGCAGTATGTGGAGTAATCAGATTTTACTGGCATTAATTGGAAATCTTGTAAAGTGACGAGTCAGCGAACTGCACACGCCCATGTTCACCAACCCAGCTGGTCTGTGATGCTTCATACTAAAGATAGCAAAGAGACGAGAAATGTTTTGACGATAAATGCCAAAGAAATGTACATCATTTTTATTTTCTTGTATTTATATATCACAGTCCAATCACTTTAACTTCCTGGAAAACGGTGTACAGGGCTCTCAGGTGTGATGTAATCTTTCCAGACTCCGCCTCCTTTCAGTTGAATATGAAAAAGGGGTGTAAAACCACGTCCAGCCTAAGATTGACTACTTGTTGTACTTTTTCTTTCCAGGGTTCCTCTTTATTTGTTGAGGCGATTCTGATGGTTTTGAAGCTGGAACGGGAAAAAAATGTGACTTTTGATGTTTTGATGTCCTACTTTCCACATTCTATAAGAGATATAAAAAAGCTTATATAGATATAAATGTACCATTTGTTTTTCTTGCACAGATATTTAGGGTACTAGCTATTTAGGTAGTTTTGCTTTCTTTAGGTTAAAATATAGTTGCACTAGCAGTATAGACGTGAGTGTGTGTGTGTGTGTGTGTGTGTGTGTGTGTGTGGTGTCCCATTGTTGAATTGAAGTACATTCCTGCATTAACCTGAGTTAACTGGGTGTTTGATCATCAGCCCGTTTGCATTGAAACTCAAAACTTCAAAGCCATAATAAACGGATGGAGTGAGGGAGGAGGGAGGAGGGATGGAGGGAGTGTTTGGTTTGTGAGTGAACATGTGAGAGAGAGAGAGAGAGAGAGAGAGAGAGAGAGAGAGTGAGAGAGAGAGAGAGAGAGACTCATTTGTCATTACCCAGAATTCAGTGCAGAACATTTTCCATGATTATCCTCATGTAGTAAAAATTTTTCAAAAAACACATCGGTATTGCACCAATTCTTGGTATCAGTATTGACTATTTATAGAAATAAATGTCCGTTTTGCCTCTCCATCACTGAGAAAAACAAATATTGATCCAGCTACCGACCGACTACCTACTGTATGTTTCTACACTATCAACCTGCATCTGAACCAATGGAAAATACAGGTGATTTTGAAAAATGTGATCAGATTTTGGACAGCAGGAATCTGGTTGCAGTAACACAGTAGTGAATACTCAAAGTAGTTTTCCACTGGTGGAATCACAAGCTAACACTGGAACAAGGCTGCTAAATGTGAATGAAATACGATGCCAGATAACCATTAGCAAGCGTTCTTGTGTGGATGAAGATTAGTCTGATTGTGCTTTTGTCTCCAAAAGTCCAGCAAACAGAGCGATGGTTTCTAAGGTGAAGGATTAAGACTCGGCAACGTATACAAAACCCATTGTTTTTTATCTCGCTCTTCATTCTCTCTCAGTTCAACACCAAAGCGTTCAACACTAAAAGTTCAACACCAAAGCTCCATGCTGACGTTGAGAGAAACACACCTAGCTGGTGCTCATACCTGGTGGGACGGTGACGGTCCGGTACAGCAGGGGGTTCGGGGTTCAGTTTGACAGGACACGTGGCTGTTGATTGGCTGTTGCAGGGACTGAACCTTTGGATGACGGGGAAGATTTTAACACCTTTACTTTCCCATGTAGGATTCCCTGCTTCCTGCTTCCAGATTTCGGTGCCGTATATTAACAATGAGGCACAATGCTTGACTGCTTTCAATGAATGCTTGGTTTCGGATACGTGAGTCACAGGTCACAAACTCCTCAAACTATCCTGTCTGCTAGCTCAAATTACTCTTAATCTTAAAGGTGAAGAATGTCTCGTCCTCTCTGTGTGTTTGAGTCGACCCAGACAGACTTCTGTTGTTGAAATCAGACCCATACAGCCAACCCAGGTACTTCTGAGGTACAGCTTCACTCTTTATTTGGTACGACCATAGGAACTGGAACCGGCGACTTTCCACTAACTTTCCTCTATAACCTCAATGTTGGCAATGTTATGTGGCACGGTGGCGCAGTGCTTGCACTGCTGCCTCACAGCAAGAAGGTCCTGGGTTCGATTCCCGCCTGGGGCGCTGTTGACTCTGGGGTGCCCAGGTGGGTTATCTCCCGGGCCTTTCTGTGTGGAGTTTGCATGTTCTCCCCGTGCTCACATGGGTCTCCTCCTGTAAAAAGAACCCATCTAAAAACATGCAACATCCTGTCCTGTCCCTGACCAAGATGAGGATGTACACCTGGAATTGGTCGCCGGGTGCTGGTGTTGGCGGCTGCCCACTGCTCCCTGGCTGTCTGTGGAGGAAGGTCAGCGGGGATGGGGAAATGCAGAGACCTCATTCAACTCGGACACCCTACCCTGCGTGTGTGTGTTGTGTTCGGCGGCCACTTCCCCCTTGCATGTGTTGCGTGTGTGCACCCCGAGTTGCAAATAAAGTAATCTTCTTCAAGGCTACTGCTAGCACGTGTCTCTTTAAGCCTGTTAGCATTACAAATTTACACGTTTACCATTTTGCTGGATATTGACAGGACAATTGAACATTGAAGAGACTGAAGAGTTTGCAAAATATATAAAAGTGAATGTGGATTCTCAACAGAATGGGGTCCTCATGACTTCTGTGTTAAAATATCCTCACTGTTGAGTTCAACCCCATTCGTTTGCATTAGACATTCATCGGTTATCAGCCAGTTATGTGGTTCATTGGCAATATGATGGAGGCTACAGCTATAGAGAAGTAGTCTGTAAAACCTGCAATGAAATTACATTTTTTTTACACATTTATTTTTATTTTTATTGTGTAATGTAAAATTCATTCTTCATTTCAAGGCAGTAATGTGGCCCAGAGTTTCCCTACCACCCTTAAAGAGCTGCTAACCCTAAGAGTTTCATTAGTCTGATTTCAGTGGAGTTTTGGTGTCCCATGATGGTCTAAACGCTGTTTCAGAGATTTTCCACCCTGATAAGAATAAAATTCCTGAGGGAAATACTGAATACTGTTTTTGGCATTGACTTTGTAGTATGAATCATTTTGTAAGAGTCTGTGTCACTTTGTCCAAATGGTGGATGTCGAAACTCTTCATTTGTTCTACAGGTGGTGACACACCTTCAGTCATCCTCTTACTTTGTTAGCCTCTCAGCTCACCCAAGCATGTTTAAATAGGCTATTCTGTTCCAACAGGGCTAAAGGTCAGAGACACCATGTAGTCAAAGTGACCTGAGATAGCTGCACAAAGGTTAATGTTCATTCTTAAAGTAATAATGTGACACATTTTCATATGAATCAATGTTCGCTTTGCTGCTATCTCCAACTGATATAACACAACAGTGATCAACCTCTAGCCAGGATTAGGGTGAAAGCTTTTTTCCATTTGCTGCTTTGAGATGGGGGAAAAACAAACAATAAACGACCCACTGTCAGTCCGCCGCCCAAGACTTTGAATTTAGATCAATTAAAACTTTTTCAGGATACCTCTCAGTTCAGTTCGTTTTAGAGGGTTTCACTTGACTGAAAGTTTTGGTGAATTGCTCTGAGTTCAGTAAAACTGGCTGAATCTGAAAAACCCCAGGGAAAGAGCAACATAATGCATCCATTAAGGATCACATACATGCTCCAGGTGAGGCTCAAACTCACAACCTCAGCATTGCTCTACAATGTACTGTCTTATAAGTACCGCGCGCTAACCAATTGCGCCACTGGAGCTTGTGCCGCTTCTGTCCTTACAGGGCTGAAGGTCAGAGACACCATGTAGTCAAAGTGACCTGAGATAGCTGCATAAAGGTTTTGATAATGTTCATTCTTAAAGTAATAATCTGAGGGCCACAACTTTTTTTCTTGAGATTACTAAAGGTGTCCCCCAGGGTTCCATTTTGGGTCCTATTTTATTCTCTGCAAAAATGCATTTGTATGCAGATGACACAGTCATCTACACGTATTCTCCCTCCTTGGCACAAGTTGTTCTAGAGCTTCAGACTGAATTTCAGTCATGACAGGCTGCTCTGTTCAGGTTGAACATAAAGTTCATGGTCTTTTCAAAAGCTTACAGTTGTTTGATAGTTTTAGCATTTTCACATCTGATGGTAAATCCATTGAAAGGCTGCCCTTGTACAAGTATTTGGGTAAATGGATGGACGACTAGGGCTATCGCGGTTTGAAATTTTCCCACCGCGGTTGTGTATGTGGCTCATCACCGCAGGATGCGGTGGTACCGCCCTTTTTTCAAAAGACATTTTTAATACATGCAAGTTTACCCGCGATCGGTTCAGTGTAGTTCAGTGTAAGACACTAGCGGGTCCTAAGAACAGGAAAAAAATGTCTAACGTCGTAGGAGTCCCAAACAATTTCAAACATGTTTGATAATCTATCTATTTGTCCCTCAACATTGTGAAATGTGATAAAAGTAGGGATGTGAACGTGTACACGAAGTTTGAATCATAAACGTTTAGACGCCCCTGGAAGCCTGGCGGACTGGGGCAGCCTTGGTGCTCCGCGGCTGACCTGCCGGGAGGGGGGAGGTGCGCGTGCCGGGGAAGACGGCGCTCTACACGGCCGTCAGCGCCGGGGCCGGGTTTATATCGCTCGTGTGCAAATAAAACGAATAAATGAATATGAATAAAACGGCCTGCTGGCCAGTTAACTATATGTCTCTGTCTGTCACGGACCCCGGTACTGTGGCGAGTCCATTCATAAACTGTAGCCTAACTTGTTCGTTGTCATAAATGGGGAAATAAACTACTTACCTACTAAATACCAAGTGTCTTTCAAATCAATCACGTTAGTTAATTATGTTAACCAGCCAATGCGCGTGCTCGTAAATTCACTCCGGCTCACTAAACACGGCGAATGTCAAAAAGCTCTTCGTGGCAGTTTTTCAACAAAATTGAGGGAGATTACCAAACAGAGCAAAGTGTGTATTATGTGAAAAAACACTCATTATACTAGCCCTAAAATGAGTTTAGTCATACTGTAGCGTCCCGTCAAAGACGGATACTTTGAGTAGACAAACGAAACAGTTAGTTTGCAATCCAGTGCATTTATTAAGCTGATTATTAGTTACCGTTGGCCGTAACGGCGCCGTACAACAGCTCACCTCGATAACTTAACTCTCCAAACTCTTAAACCCAGCACCAGAGCGTACCACCACAACACAGGTGTCTCAACCTAACTCTCTTGACCCGCCTACCCGCCTCTCAACCAATCACAGGAAGACTAAGCACACTAAGACTGGTGATGGGCAACCAACAGTTGGGAGGTACGAACCCGCTAATAACATCTCCCATAACTGGCCATAACTAACAGTAAGCATCACATATTTCAACCGGGTTGTTACAATACTTTACACCAAATACACATGAATATGATTAATTAAATAATGAAATGGAAAACAAATAATAAAAAACTTCCAAAATACAGGACTTTTTTTTTTTTTTAACAACCGCGGTTGTTGCGGTGGTTTGTTTTCCATCCGCGGGTGCCTTGACACAACCGCGGTGGTGCGGTGATGCGGTTACCGCGACAGCCCTATGGACGACAAGCTTTTATTAATATACATATTGCTAACTTAGTTAGGAAGCATAAAGTGAAGCTTGGTTTTTGTTTTAGAAATAAATCTTGTTTTACTTTTCCAGCCAGGAATTTTTTTTTCCAGCTTTTCCATTTGATACTCTGAACGCTTTGTGTTCACAATGGGCGAAAAACAAGCAAACCATGAAACAAACAATAAATTACCCATTCTCAAACCACCGCCCGAGATGATCTCAGTTCAGATTGGAGCGTTCACATGTTCACTGAATGTTTGTCAAAGCGCTCTGAATTCAGTAAATCTAGCTGAAAGAGTGAAAGCACCCAGAGAGGGAGAAGCAGTACCTTGGTCAAGGACACCTCAAACCCTGACAGTGCTTAACCCATTGAGCAACACAGGCAATGTAAGTACAATGCTCCATAAAAGACCACAGACATGCTCCAGGTGAGGCTCGAACTCACAACCTCGGCATTGCTCTACAACGTACTGTCTTATAAGTACCGCGCGCTAACCGATTGCGCCACTGGAGCTTGTGTGAGTGCTTGTGTGCTGTATGTGTCTGTGTCTGTATTTGACAGTTCAAATGTAAATTCACATATCCCAGGTTCTGACTCTAGGCAATGCCCTGACAGCTGACATTATTGCTGAGCCCATTGCTCATGTTTTTAGTTTAAGTCTACTGACCAACTCAATACCTAAAATTTGGAAAGCAGCCTATGTTCTCCCCTCATTTATAGGTGGAGACCCCTCAGAGTTGAACAATTACTGTCCTATTTCCAAACACTCAGTCCTGGCTAAAATCCTTCAATCCCAGGTAAATATATAGTAAAAACAATTTCTGCTTGATAACAACATTTTAGGTGCATTTCAGTCTGGTTTTAGAACTGGCCATAGTACCATTGCTGCTGCTATGGTTGTACAAAATATCTCATTAATGGCCTAGACAAATGACACCATTGTGCTGCCTTATTTGCTGATCTATCCAAGGCATCCATAGATCACAAACTGCTGCTGAACAGACTCAGGAATACTGGTTTTAGTCTTTAATTGAATGGTTGAGCAACACAGGTAATGTAATGTTGGTACGAGGTGGCTGGCTGAAAGTGAAAACGCCCAGAGAGAAGTAGTGCCTTGCTCAAGGACAACAAAGCCTGACAGCACTTTACATTAAGCAACATGTAATGTAATGTTAGCACGATGCTTCATAAAGGATCACAGACATGCTCCAGGTGAGGCTCGAACTCACAACCTCGGCATTGCTCCACAACGTACTGTCTTATAAGTACCGCGCGCTAACCGATTGCGCCACTGGAGCTTGTGTGGGCTAAACACTATATGATAAAGTATCTACACTAT
Source organism: Hoplostethus atlanticus (assembly GCA_034670405.1). Lineage (NCBI taxonomy): Eukaryota > Metazoa > Chordata > Actinopteri > Trachichthyiformes > Trachichthyidae > Hoplostethus > Hoplostethus atlanticus. The sequence goes on from JAXDDX010000088.1 coordinate 1,287,591, forward strand.
ATCATAAAGTATCTGCACTATACCACAGTAACCACATTCAGTCTCTTCTGTTCTTACAGGGCTGAAGGTCAGAGACACCATGTAGTCAAAGTGACCTGAGATAGCTCCATAAAGGTTTTGATAATGTTCATTCTTAAAGTAATAATCTGAGGGCCACAACTCCAGTTTTCTTGAGATTACTAAAGGTGTCCCCCAGGGTTCCATTTTGGGTCCTATTTTATTCTCTGCAAAATTGCATTTGTATGCAGATGACAGAGTCATCTACACGTATGCTCCCTCCTTAGCACAAGCTGAGTTCAGTGTAATTTTTGTGTAAATTCTTTGTAAAGCACTATTGACCTAATTCTATTAACCAGAGAGGTGACGCTACTTTCAATACAGATATGTTTGAAATGCTGTGAATGTGCAAACAAATCTGGGAACATTTTTGATTTAACTCATTTAACTTGATTTAACTTGAAGTGTGGTCTCTTGAAGGGTGGTGATACACTTGGCAATTTCTTGGGCAATGTAGATGGGCAACGCTCCCAGGAACAGGCAACAAAGTGAGAGACAGAGTCAGAAATCGATTCAAATGTTTCCATGTGATTAAAGAAGAAATGCCTGGGCAACTCTATTGCCCCAACTGAGTTACCCAAAGAGCTACAGTATATTCCTCCCCTGTCTATCATGTCAACACAGCTCTTTCAGCTCAACACGAAAACACCATTTGGGCAGCATGGGCATCGCCATGGGAACCGCTAGCGCTGGTTGTTTGTAGAGCAGAACACACAAGATGGAATGTGGAAAAACAGGAACTGCAACCATATTATTTACCAGCAAACACTTCACTGAAGAAAGGCTTTGTGTGCATGTGTGTGTGTGTGTGTGTGTGTGTGCGTGCGTGTGTGTGTGTGTACACTTGGGAGGATCTACTTGAGTTCTGGACATAAGAGGTGAGTATTTTTTAGGGAAGTGAGGACATTTTAGTCCTCACTTCGTCGTCACTTTGATGAGCAGCCATTTAGAGATAAGGTTAAGGGTAATATTACAAGGGTCCAGTGGCTGATCATTTATATTTTGCATGATGCTACTGGTTATGTTATGTTATGTTATGTTATGTTATGTTATGTTGCCATAGCCTCCTTTTATTTGTCCCTCATATTTCATACAAAATAAATTAGTTTAATTGGATTATGTGTGTTATATAATATTAGTAGTGTATTATATGTTGAACATTTATTGTTACGATTAATCATAATAATAAATGTTTCCTCAAATGTAAAAGCATGACAGCCTGACCAAGTCTCCTCCTGGTCTCACCTCACACTGCTTAGGTTGCTTTTATACCAGCATATTCATAGACAACGTCAGTGTAATTGTTAACCCTGAACACTCCTCTGATACCCTGTAACTCGACTCCACACACACACACACAAAGGAGGAGGTATGTGGTATGTGAATATGAGCCCACTTTGTTAAATTTGAACAAATGACCAACTGTTATTAAAAACGTTTATTACAAAAAAGTACAAACTTAAATAATAATAATAAGATCATGTCTATTATCATATATCTGTCTTAGATTCAGTCCAAGTGTGCCTCCTTTATTCCTCTGGCTTGTTTAAGTGTGTACGGTTTCATTTGGAGAACAATGTTATCATCAGCCTACCAGACCAGCCAGCGTGGGATTCAATGTGGAACGCTGTGAAATTTGGCTTGAGTACAGAAATACCTTTTAAACACAGAAGTGTTAAAGAAAGTTTGCTTAGTCTTCCACTCTACACCCATCAGGGCATGAAGGAGCTCGTTAGCTACAAATATACAAGAAAATAATGTTCTTTCTAAACAGAAAACTTGGTTTATCTAAACTGGTCATCAGTATCTGGTGGATTACTTGAAGGTGCTCTGTGTAGCATGTTTAAACTTTAATATATCATTAATATATAATTTATATATAATTTATATATCATTAATATAATTTATATATCATTTATATCATTAATATAATTAATATATAATTTATATAATTAATATATCATTTATATATCATTTATATATCATTAATATTTCATTACTATATCATTTATATCATTAATATATCATTTATATCATTATATATCATATATCATTAGCGCTGGAAGAACAGCGCCCTCTTCCTGTTTTGTGCCGTAAAGGATTCCAGCAGATTTCCCTCCAAAACGACCCGGTGGCCAGAATGTGAACTGCAGCGTAGAGGCTGGTAGAGGATGACAGGCTGGTAGAGGTGGTCTCTAATGGTGGTCTCTAATGTCTGTGATGTATTGATGCTACATGTAGCACCTTTAAGGCTTTTATTCTTTTACAACCCATATTGATGTCTAGAATAATGTAAATCTATCAAGTTAAATGTTACTTAATTGAACAGAATGAACCCCAATCAAAATCCCCCACCCTGTTACCGCACCACACTCAAGAGGTCAAAGGTCAACTCTGTGACATCAAAGGCGAGGTGTTGCGGCGTGGGGTCAACGAAGACCTGCGGGCTCCCTGACTGACCGCTGGTGTACTGGCTGTGTTTGAGGGTGTCCAGAGTGGCGTAGACGACTCTCGCTCGCTGCTCCTCGGAGGGCGGGTCCGCCCAGCGTTGGCACGGCAACGAAGGGGAGTGAACGAGGTAATAGGCCGATGACACGTAGACCTTGATGAACTCCTGTTTGAGATGGGGCAAGTCTCTCTGCAAACGCACAGGGAGGAAGGAACGCTTGATACACACATGGTCATTGTCACACACACACACACAATTTACAGCTGACAGCACCATCTACAGGTTAGTATAGGTATTACACACACACACACACAATGTCTGACCTTCTGCACTCTGCTCATGTTGCTCTCAGCATCCAGCCAGGCACTCTGAAGGAAAACAACCATACTGAATCAACCAGAGCAACACACAGTCAGTAAATCACCTGTCAACAAGTCAACAAGTCAACAAGTCAACCAGCTGAACTGTTCAGGGATTTAAAGAGTATGGATATATACTGTGATGCAAAACAAAGGTACTACACAATACAATACAGTACAATAATAAGAACTATGGTGATGGTGATGCATTGTGGCTTTTATACAACAGTTAGGAAAGTTTTTTCCAAAGCATATAAGAAATAAAGAAATAAGAAAGATCACTAACTGGATCCCTGGTTGGTCTGATATATCGGATTACCAATATTGGCCTTTTATGAAATACCCTGCCTCAAAGAGCAGTCTGGTTTCAGTGGAGAGTTTTAGTGTCCCATGATGGTCTAGATGCTGTTTCAGAGGCTTTTCACCCTGACGACAACAAAACATCTGGGGAACACCGAATACTTGGAAATACTTTAAAAATATTGAACATCTGCGCAAAATATCGGCCATCAGGAGCTTGAATACAAAAACACTGCTGGTTACTATGAGTTGGTATAGCAACAAATATACTATGGAAATATAGCAGCTTCTGTGATCTCTCTCTACTGACCCTGAGAGCATCCAGCAGGTCTGGTTGGTCCAACAGCACAGGGAAGGTAGCCAGCACAGGACAGCACATCAGATCTATGAGTGGATGGTTGGAGAGAGAGAGAGAGAGAGAGAGAGAGAGAGAGAGAGAGAGAGAGAGAGAGAGAGACGTAACACCATCAGTGCATCAGCATTGTTCCTCAAGTTCCTGGAAGAATTCGCCGGGCTTTGTTTGAGTATTGTTAGTTTGGTGGGTTTCAGAGCAAGAGACAGATGCTGTGTGTGTGTGTGTGTGTGTGTGTGTGTGTGTGTGTGTGTGTGTGTGTGTGTGTGTGTGTGTGTGTGTGTTACCTGCGTTCTGCATGGTAGGCCGGTCCATCAGTAGCGTGTCAGCTAGCAGCTGTCTGTGTAGAGCCAGTAGATGGACACAACTCAGACAGTACAGCAGAGTGTCTGGAAGGAGACTGACAGAGAATACAGACCCTTTAGTAGCACACACACACACACACACACACACACACACACACACACACACACACAGTCAAAGCTCTCCTCTCACCTGAGCTGGTTTCTGGTCCGTCTGTTGGACGATTTCACCTTGATGATCAACTTGGGCTGCCGCCTGGCCTGGAGCATCTGCTGGAAAACACTAGCTGGAGCTGAGGGGGGGTGGGGGGTGGGAGGGGGTGGGGGCGCTCTGTAAATAAACTTTGTGACTGGAAGGAGTGAGTGATGATCTCTGCTTTGTCCTCTTACCTCCTCTGGTTACTGAGGTCTCCACCATGACATCTTTCTCATAGGGAGTTCCACCGCTCACTGGGAGCTCATAGGTCCTACACACATCAACAACACTATCAACTAGAGTGGAGCTTGTGTGTGGTCATGTCCATACCCATATGTATGTGTGTGTGTGTGTGTGTGTGTGTGTGTGTGTGTGTGTGTGTGTGTGTGTGTGTGTGTGTGTGTGTGTGTGTGTGTGTGTGTACCTAGCGGGGAGTGGATTTCCGGCGTCGTCAGTCAGTTTGAGGAAGGCCCAACCACAGCTCAGGTCTCCTCTCTCTCCTGTGGACTAAAACAGCCAATCACAGCCACCGCTTCCCATACATGAGGATCACCATCACCAACATAACCCCTACCACAACACACACACACACACACACACACACACACTGGCTCGGTGTGTTTGCCTTACATTCCGTATGAAGGTAACTCCCAGTTCAAAAAGGATTCCCAGGTCAGGAGAGGCAGAGCTGCAGCGCAGGAAACAGTCTCCATCTAGGAGGGTGGGTAGGATACCTGACATCTAGAACACACACACACACACACACACACACACACACACACACACACACACACACACACACACACACACACACACACACAGACACCATTAATGTTTAGGGTTAAGCCCAATATGAGCTCAAAGCGAGGGTGTAGGTTTTCAGTTGACAATCCTGACACGTTTCAGATTTGCAGCTTGGACAGAAAGCAACCTCCAGTCAGGTCTGAGTGCAGGACGATGAGCAACGTGCACGTCACCTGACCCAACAAACAACACAACAATCTGTGCTGCAATGATCCTAATGTTGGAAGCATGAGGGCGGCCGCCTGCCTCTTCCTACCCTCGGAGAGAAGGCCCAGGTCTTGGGACTCTTGGAGCTGTAGGTTGCTCTCACTGTGTGGATGTTACTCAACACCTGAAACACAAACACAGTTCATACAGCAGGATAGACTCACAGAGGCCAGACATGCTGACCTGAGGCCAGCCAGACATGCTGACCTGAGGCCAGCCAGACATCCTGACCTGAGGCCAGACATACTGACCTGAGGCCAGACATACTGATCTGAGGCCAGCCAGACATCCTGACCTGAGGCCAGCCAGACATCCTGACCTGAGGCCAGACATCCTGACCTGAGGCCAGACATACTGACCTGAGGCCAGCCAGACATCCTGACCTGAGGCCAGACATCCTGACCTGAGGCCAGACATACTGACCTGAGGCCAGACATACTGATCTGAGGCCAGCCAGACATCCTGACCTGAGGCCAGCCAGACATCCTGACCTGAGGCCAGACATCCTGACCTGAGGCCAGACATCCTGACCTGAGGCCAGACATACTGACCTGAGGCCAGACATACTGATCTGAGGCCAGCCAGACATCCTGACCTGAGGCCAGACATACTGACCTGAGGCCAGCCAGACATACTGATCTGAGGCCAGACATCCTGACCTGAGGCCAGACATCCTGACCTGAGGCCAGCCAGACATCCTGACCTGAGGCCAGACATACTGACCTGAGGCCAGCCAGACATCCTGACCTGAGGCCAGACATACTGACCTGAGGCCAGACATACTGACCTGAGGCCAGCCAGACATCCTGACCTGAGGCCAGACATACTGACCTGAGGCCAGACATCCTGACCTGAGGCCAGCCAGACATCCTGACCTGAGGCCAGACATACTGACCTGAGGCCAGCCAGACATCCTGACCTGAGGCCAGACATCCTGACCTGAGGCCAGACATACTGACCTGAGGCCAGCCAGACATACTGATCTGAGGCCAGTCAGACATCCTGACCTGAGGCCAGCCAGACATACTGATCTGAGGCCAGCCAGACATACTGACCTGAGGCCAGACATCCTGACCTGAGGCCAGACAGACATCCTGACCTGAGGCCAGACATACTGACCTGAGGCCAGCCAGACATCCTGACCTGAGGCCAGACATACTGACCTGAGGCCAGCCAGACATCCTGACCTGAGGCCAGACATCCTGACCTGAGGCCAGACATACTGACCTGAGGCCAGCCAGACATACTGATCTGAGGCCAGTCAGACATCCTGACCTGAGGCCAGCCAGACATACTGATCTGAGGCCAGCCAGACATACTGATCTGAGGCCAGCCAGACATACTGACCTGAGGCCAGACATCCTGACCTGAGGCCAGACAGACATCCTGACCTGAGGCCAGACATACTGACCTGAGGCCAGACATGCTGATCTGAGGCCAGTCAGACATCCTGACCTGAGGCCAGCCAGACATACTGATCTGAGGCCAGACATACTGATCTGAGGCCAGCCAGACATACTGATCTGAGGCCAGCCAGACATACTGACCTGAGGCCAGACATCCTGACCTGAGGCCAGACAGACATCCTGACCTGAGGCCAGACATGCTGACCTGAGGCCAGACATACTGACCTGAGGCCAGACATGCTGACCTGAGGCCAGCCAGACATCCTGACCTTCCCCCAGGCTGGTGAACTGAATCCAGTAGAAACCCACCTGACTTCCATCGAAGGCACAGAGGCGAATGTGTCTGCTGAGGACTTGAACTCCGACCCCGGGAGTAGGAATCATCCTGCAGCTCCACAGAGTGAAACAAACACTAGTCCTGACCTGACGAGACCGAACCTACAGGAGGAGAGGAGAGGAGAGGAGGGAAGGAGAGGAGGAGAGGAGAGGAGGAGAGGGGAGGGGAGGGGAGGAGAGGAGAGGAGGGGAGAGGAGGAGAGACGAGAGGAGAGGAGGAGAGGAGAGGAGGAGAGGAGAGGACAGGAGAGGACAGGAGAGGAGGAGAGGAGAGGAGAGGAGAGGAGGAGAGGGGAGGAGAAGAGAGGAGAGGACAGGAGAGGACAGGAGAGGAGGAGAGGAGAGGAGAGGAGGAGAGGAGAGGAACTTGTGACAGGCTCGAAATGCTAGGCCACACACACACACACACACACACACACACACACACACACACACACACACACACACACACACACACACACAGTGGAGGATGTCTGCCTCACCCTGCCAGTGTCTGGGTCCAGGAAGAGGTCTCTAAAGGAGAGCTGTGATTGGCTGAGCTCAGGCTGAATGAAATGACTTCCTCTGTACGTCAGGCCTGCAGGGAGAGGTTGTTAAATCAGTAAGAAGTCTCTGGTAGTATTAGTGGTGATAGTATAACCTTTAGGTAGTCCTGTTGCTATGACAACCTACCCATATACCACACTACATAAAGGGGCATTAACTCATCTTTGACCTTTATCGACCTCATTTGGAAACCAGTAGGAATTGCAACAGCATTGACAGGACTTATCTCCTCCCCAGCAGGCCAAGTAATCATCATTGATTATTGGTTACTGATCAAGAACCCTATCAACATACTATGGCCTGTGTGTGTGTGTGTGTGTGTGTGTGTGTGTGTGTGTGTGTGTGTGTGCTGACCTTCCTCCACCAGCAGTTTATTGAGAGTTGATGGTCTAAATCCTGAAGGGATAGCCCCCATGGCAGACAGCACATCGGTCGCATCGATCTGCCGCGCGCACACACACACACACACACACACACACACACACACACACACACACACACACACACACACACACACACACACACACACACACACACACACACACACACACACAGTGAAAATCCACTATGCACTGCAAATCTGTTGAGAGAAGAGTCAGCAGCAGCAGCGTCTTACTTCTGTCAGAGCCTTCCTGACGGTGGACCAGGACGGAGAAGCAGCGCTGATGAAGAGGAGCAGAGAGTCACTGACACTAGTACAGATCATTACTAAACACACTCTGACGCCCAAGGGACACTGATTCAGGATCAGTGACCAGAGCCTTTTGACCATATCTCACCTAATTTTTGCTTGGGTTTCAGTCAGTTCTTCACCATCCTCCTCCTCATCATCATCACCATCATCATTGTCGTCGTCATTGTTATCGTCTTCATCGTCTACACCAGAACCGCTCTGAAATGTGTTGGTACTGTGAGTGGTTTGGATTGTCAAAGGGTTCAGACTTTCACCAGTTTTACATGCATGGATTCATAGCTGAACTAGACTTCAGTCAAGGGTTGAGGTTGAGGTTGAGGTTGAGGTTGAGGTTGAGGTTGAGGTTGAGGTTCAGGGTGAGGTTGATGGTTCTTCACCTCTTTCAGTACTTTCAAATTCAGGATTATCATCAGCAACTGTAACACCAAATGTCGGGTTTCATTCCAGAACCCTTGAGTATGTCCCCTTTCTATTTAGGACAGGAAACTAGAGCAGCAGGCTTGTGACCGAAAGGTTGTGGGTTCAAATCCCAGACCAGCAGGGAAATTCATGGTTGGGGTAAGACAGTGGGTAAGGCTCTACCATTAAGGTGGACTGAAACGTGTCTGACAGTACAGGACTGTGGTTGTACTGGGCAGCTATTAGGTGTGTGTGAAGCAGGGGGTCAATCAGCCATGGATGGAGAAAGTAAATATATTTACATACACACACACACACACACACACACACACACACACACACACACACACACACACACACACACACACGTCTTCAGCTTCAGGAACTACAATATACACCATAGCAAGTTTTCCATTTCCATCCCACTATCATTCTATAGATGTTAAAATGTGATATCTCCTATACAGATGAAGCCCTGGTGAGTCAGTGAGTCGGTGAGTCAGTGAGTCAGTGAGTCAGTGAGTCAGTCATCATGTTGCTGCTGACTGGCTGCGTACCTTCAGGTAGGTTTTAGGGACGACTCCTCTGTTGCCTTTAGTGTCCTGAGCCAGCCACCATCCATCTGCCGTCTTCCTGATGATCCTCAACACCTCACCCCTCTGAAACAGCAGGGTGACAGACTAGTCATCACTGTGCAACATTACATTAATGCATCACTAACACACTCCCCAATGAAGGATTCAATTAGGAACTTCCAACATTTAAAGTCCCCATGAGATGAAAAGTGGATCTGAAAATCCAACATGGAGGTTTTGCTAGTTGAAGGGATGTGCACCTCAGTTACACTGAAAGGGTTTTGTTGTTTTCTAACAGAGTTCATCTTTTTAAAGGGGCAATAAAATGACATCACCATTAGAGGTCGCTAGAGGTCATAGATGACTTAACGCCCCTTGAAGTAACACAGATGGAAAACACTGTTGTATCGCTCACCTGAACAGACAGATCTCCTTCCTGTTCTCCTCTGAAGTCGCTGAGGGCGGTGTAGACGTCAGGCTCCGACTGAGAAGGCGGCTTCACAGCTCTCTTCTCATCTTCATCGTTGCCGTCAACATCGGCATCATCATCGCCGTCGTCGTCGTCATCGTCGCCATCATCGTCATCGTCATCGTCGTCATCATCGTCGTCATCATTATCTTCCTCACTATCTTCCTTTGGGGCGTCACTGTGGATCAAAAATTGACCATGTGACAAATTATTTGGAAAAGACACCAAACTAAACTTTACAGCCTCCAGACATCAAGGCCCGAACACACTGGATGTGATCATTTGACGTTTCTATGGCGACACCTCAGATTTACAGATGCATTTATATTAGAGTTGATGAAACCTGAGATTGATCTTCGTGTTGAAATTGAGTCATTGCAGCAGCAAAGAATAGAAGAGAGAGAACATAATAGAACACAATATAACATTACAAACTACGTATCATATCAGTTATCGTGTTTTCTTCATCGTTACTGACCCCGTTGCTGTGCTGGGTCCGGGTGGTGAAAGCTCCAGGAAGAGGCTGTTTAGACGGCCCATGATGCCTTGCAGTCGCCTCTCCTCTTCACGCTTCCTCTCATCGTAGTTCCCAACCGGCGCCGGCTCATCAGCCTGACGGCAGAACGAACAGCAGATTAAGGAATTCCCTTTAGCTAGTCTAAAAGGGCAATAAGGCGGGAAGATAGACAACTGCCCCACACCACAAAATGACCAACTGCCCCCCACCACAAAATGACCAACTGCCCCCCACCACAAAATGACCAACTGCCCCCCACCACAAAATGACCAACTGCCCCACACCACAAAATGACCAACTGCCCCCCACCACAAAATGACCAACTGCCCCCCACCACAAAATGACCAACTGCCCCACACCCACTGAGAGTTCTGGCTTTCAAAACTCACCTTCCAGTCGTCCTCTGCTTTGGAATAAAAACACTCTCTGGTATTTCAAGACAATCCCGATATCCCACCTACTTACATCTCAACGAGTGTGACTTTATTGTTTTTGTCAATTACAGGCCACCGTCACTGAGCGGGGGAGCAAGGAATAGCTCTAGCTTTAAATGTCAAGTTTTAACAGAACAGGACAGAATAATATTCAGTATATAATATTAATGACGTTTATTCTACTGTTGCACTCCTTGTAAGTTGCTCTGGATAAGAAACTAAATGCCTGAAATTTCAAATGCACCAACTGGAAGTAACTTATTTAGGCTCAAGCATAATTCACAGGTAGTCTGGACGTGGCCCTAACCTTGGTCAGCTTCTTGAGGGTTCCCACTGTCTTCTCCGCTGAGGTCTGCAGTTCCTGACATCTGTTTGGAATTGGACGCAACTTTCATTAACATCAAATCTCAAAGTGCTACAAGAGAAAGACAATTTAAAAACAATGTAAAAACAACAGGAAGGAAAAGAAGAAGCAAAAGAGGTAAAAGCAGCGTAAGATAATTAGTTGACATCAGGGACGTCATTTCCCTTCGCCGGCTTGAGTCCCGGCTTGGGTCCCGGCTTGGGTCCCGGCTTGGGTCCCGGTCAACACTAAGAGAGATTTGGAAGCCCTGCTGTGGGTCTGTTGGAGTCGGTTACCTCTGTAATGACTCCTCGGTGTTTCCACGACGACTCTGCACATGCTTCACCAGACTGTCAACCTGCGTTAGAGAATCGGTGGAGAGGAGAGGATAATCATTAAAGGCCTGCCGACACCGCTCCCCCTCCACTTACTAAAAACTCAAAAAGAAAGCAGTCAGTGGTTGAACAAGGCACATCTGCACGATCTACACATATTTCTGCACATATGTTATATGCCTCCATCTGTACATCTGATAATATGAAGAGCTTCCAGTGCATATTTGCCTGTCTGAACACAATTCTGTATATATGTTCTCCCATCTGTACACAATGGGAATAGCTAGCAATGCACACTTGTACCTGTGAATGTCAGTGAATACGCTGTTTTTAGTTATTTTTTCGTAATATGTTCAGTTGTTATTATGCATTTAATTACCTTCAGTACTCTCTATTTGTCTTGTTCCTATCAGTATCCTATTCTCTGCTTAAAGCATTTATTCTCTCAGTCAACAGGTTTCAGTGGAGCCTAGGTCAGTGGGAATAGAACCGACAAAGTCTTAGAATGTCAGGGAGTGAATAAAACCTTCAAACAGCAGAAACATCAATAATAAAGACCTGTATGGAGACAAGAGTGCACATGAGGAATTCATTTAAAAAATGTTATATATCCATCTTAGAAAACTGACTTCCTTCCCAAAGTTCACCATTTCTTTTGAATCAATCATTTTGTCAGAGAGGACGTCACTTTTTCTCTTCATGTTCATCTTTTCTATTCAGGCTTCATTTAAGAAATGTAAAAATCAAAGAAACAATGTGACGCGTAGACTCCCATTAGATCCTAAAAACAGACCAAAGGATAACTTCCATGTTCAGGCCGGTCATTGGCCATGTGTTATCGTTGCGGAGCAGACATACGCTATGGTATGGGGAGAACTCGCGCACTCACGTCACGCATTCAAAAATCTTACAGTTTAATGTTGCCTTGCTTCTCGACACATGTACACACCTCGTAGTGGCTTCGATCCAACAAGTAAAACTTTACTTTGATACAAATGAAACGTGTATAGTTCGTTACACTGCTCGCTACAGCAAACCACGGTGTATTTTCGTGGAAGAAGACTGGGAAATAACAGGCTAGCCAAATCGAAAAGTAAACTAAAGCCTGCTTGGTGCATTGGATGCATGCCGAATTGAAGACTGGATCACAACCTCTTGTAAAGGTTGTATTTCATCTTCTACGAGTTGCAGATATTTACTGATTAACAATGCAACATTAAACTGGCAGATTTTTGAATGGAGATGCCATGACGGGTTCCTCCTCCATACAAGAGAGAGCGGTAACAAGCCTTACATGAAGCTAGGGCCAGTTTAGCTGGTGAACTGTCTGGTTACTGGAAACAAACTATTGACATGGTTCATTTAATGTTAGCGCCAGACGTTTAGCTAACAGCGATTAAACTAACGACACACCGTTTGCTCAACCGTTAAGTCCGACTTTAGCACAACTCAATCCACATGCAGGTATATTTTAGTAACAAACCTGTTTTTTGATGTCGTCTGCCTCTCTCTGCACAAGCTGCAAAGGGCCTTTTCTTTTTGGTGGCATTTGCACTGAGTTTTAAAAAACCGAAACCATTGATTAGCAGCGCTTCTAGCTAGCTACCAGGCAGGAGGCAGACACTTCCACTGGTCGCTAGGCAACCGGCGTCCTTTTTCTTCTTCTTGGGTTTTCCGGCGGACTTGATACTGGTTGGCGTATTGCTGTCACCTACTGTTTGTTTTGCATATTACACACTGCTCTTGTCTGTTCAGGAAAGGGGAATGCTGTGTTTCAGATTTCGTCTTTTTGAGACAAATGAAGGTGAATGTGTTGCAGTGACTCAAGAATTCCCATTTTAAACATCCATGCAGCTTCATTATAGCACAGAAGGCTACAAGAATAAAGAAGTTAGTAAATGGTAATCATGTATCTGCATTATTTGACCACCTTAAACATTGCCACAAATAGTGAATGGTGTAAGCTTGCTTTGAATGTGACAGCTTGGTTATTGTGGCAGTATAGTGGATTTAAGAAATGTCAATGCCAGGATGAAAAGCCTTGTTTATAAGTGTTTGAATACTCATCGGTTATTACTGTGTTATTACATTTAGAAGTAACTCCAGTAGAGTTGTAAAAGTAATATCATATGCTGGCATGTCTGCTGATCCTTTGACTCACTTTATTTATTTGTGATACTCTATCTATCCCCCAAAGGAGAAATGAGTCTTTTCTCTTTCCCTCCACAGGGAGGTCAGAGGTCAGGATCATCTTCAGAGCAGCACCCTGGAGCTGGCAGGGATACTGGCCCAGTCTCAGTGTCCACCCTCGCAGGCTCCCAGACTTGGAGGAGCACTCCCGTTTGGTCCACGAGGGCAGAGGGCTGTCCTATTGAAAAATAAACAGTTGTGTGAGGCTCTTGTGGAGACCTTTTGAGCCCTCTGTCCACCCTTACCACCAGGCCGCCTTTCAGCAGACTTTCTCTGAGAGAATTACCCAGAATTCAGATCGTAGTGACGTGTTTCGGTGATGACCAGCCGAGACCAGCCTCTTACTCTCTTACCATATTTACCGAAGTGAAACGAGGTTGACCAAGGTCAACATCATCTGGTCATCAGGCCCAACATGACGTTTCTGTGTAAGCAGCATACCGTTGCATGTTGAAAGCTGTATAAAACTAAAACTGCCTATTCTTTGATACACATTATACACTCTATTCACAGGAAACAGATACTCATCATCCCAGGGTTTTGAGTATTATTAATGCTTCCCTGCATCCCTAGATTGTGTATCCCTGTTGCCTAGCAACTTGTCACATACTTGGTGATGTCAGCATATATTTACCCCTTGTATACTCACTCAACCCTAGTTGCCCCACGCACATACGGGCCCCTGAAAAACATCTCTGAAGTGTGCAAGGGTTCAGTCCTCGAGTCCAAAGGGTGCAGTCTGGGATTGGGCCTCTGTGCCTTGCTTAAGGACACTTGAGGATGAGGATGCTGGCTGTCATGAGGTTTGAAGGTTTGAACTTATAACGCGTAGCTCACAAAGTGTCACACAAATGGAAAATTCTTAGAAATTCTTAGAATAAAAACAGCACCACTCCTGTTTGATGCAAAAAGAAATGCATTTCATTTCATTTCATGTATGTATGCCAGTCTATGTGGAGAGTCATGCCAAGAAGGACAGGCAGGGGGCAGCACTGGGCTGAAGTCGGTCCTGTTGTCAGATGGATCCCCCCCACCCTCCTGCAGCCTCCTACACACTGGGGAGCGGCAGGGCATCACGAGGGGCGGCGTACTCGGCCATGTTGGGGAGTCCAGACACCACACAGCAGCTGAGGGCGCTGCGGAAGATCTCCATGTCTGGGGCCTCGTTCCACTCGTCGGTCTTCTCATCGTAGCACTCCACGTTAAAGGTGGTGGTGAAGCCGTTGAAGCCCCCGACCACAAAGAGCTGGTCGTCCACCACCTCGATGCCAAAGTTGCTGCGGGGGTTCAACATGGAGGGCATGGAGCGCCAGCTGTTCATCAAGGGGTTATAGGCCTCGGCGCAATGCAGACGGTTGGTGCCATCGAAGCCGCCCACCTAGGAGAGGAAAGGTGGATTATGGGTCAAAAGTTGTTCCGGGTTTGGAAACCCTCAGCAAGTCTCAAGTCATAACTTCAAAGTCAAAGTACGAACCCAAGTACGAATGTCAAGTCTCAAGATAATCACAGCAAAGGTCACGTCAAAGTCAAGTCACAAGTCTCTCAGTCAGGTTTTCCAGACTGTTATTATGTAGCTGTGGTCAGAGAGGAACCTCCATCATATCAGAGGTGGGCAACACTGACTGGCCGATATCTGATATCTAACCCTCCTGTAACCACTGGTAACCAAACGTCTCCAAAGATTCAGTGTCAGAGTTGAGTCATGTTACTCGAGTCCTGTGTGTTTCAGAGTGTGAGCGTTGTATGAATGACAGTATAACAGCATCTGTGTGCTCCTTACTGCATAGACATGCTCTCCATAGGCGACGACCCCCACCCCACTACGCCTGCTCCTCATGGGGGCGATCAGCGTCCACTGGTTGGTCTCAGGGTTGTAGCACTCAGCTGTCAACAGGCACTCATTCCCATTGAAACCACCACAGATGAACACCTAGGGAGAATTAAAGGGGAAGTAAGTGATCTATGACTTTTATCAACCTCCGCTGGCTACCAGTAGGAATTACAACGACATCAACCGGTCTCTGGCAGATTGTGCTAACTAGAGCAGAGATGACAAAGCTTTTTAGCCTTAGTAGCTGAAATGTGTTGAAACACCGGTCGCTTGCTCATACCACCGTCCTCCATCACAGAGCAGTTGTAAATGCAAGTAGATGGAGGGGGGAATTGTGAGTGTCTTGAAACTCCAATTGGTGGGTTTTTGTTCCAAAACAGACTACGGGTCAGAAAGTGAGATTTGAAAGCCAGAAATCTCAGCACCTAGCCAAGTAATCATTGAGGAGGACTTAACACCCTAACTTACGATCAAGTGGGGGTTAGGTGCCTCAAATGTACCTCAATAATTATTATTAAGGGAAAAGAGAGCATTTGTATTTCCCAACCCAGTTATTTCCTGGTGCTCATTAGCTCCACCCACCTTGCCATAGAGTGTTGTGGCACTGGCATCGCTCCTCTGTTCGTGCATGGATGCGATTTGAGTCCACTGGTTGGTCTCAGGCTGATAGCGCTCAGCAGTGTTGAGTCGCACATGCCCGTCAAATCCTCCCATGGCATAGATGCAGCCATTCAGCACAGCCACGCTGACATAGCAGCGATGTGAATGCATGGGCGCCACCTGGTGCCAGGTGCGGGTGACGAGGTTGAACTTCCTCACGGTGCTGAAATGGTCAAGACCGTCAAAGCCGCCGATGCAGTAGACAAAGCTGCCGAGGAAAGCAACGCCATGGTAAGCCCGGGGAATCTCCTCATTATTGCTCACGTTGACCCAGCAGTCAGCTCGGGGATCATACGCCTCAGTGCCGTTGGTTGGACTGCCTCCACTCCAGCCTCCGATAGCCAATAGAATGCCGTGGGGCAGGCGTGGGCGGCTCAGCGGGTTGTGGTAATCAGAATTGGAGGGCAGTTCTCTCAAGTTGCACATGGACTTCAGGGCGTTGATGATGACTGGCTTGCACTCATCACTGCCCTTCACCAGAGGGTTGTTCTTCACGTTGTTCATGAAGTAGTCAGCATTCATCAAGGCCAGACGGACCTGGACAGAGACAAGAAGACAGTTAGAAGTTAAAGTGTCTAAACAGATTCATGAGATGAGGCAGATATTTGGGAATATGTCCTCTACTTCTAAAAGGTACACAGGAATATTTGTTGTATCTGTCATCTGGATGCCGTGGCTTTGACCCTCGCACTCCTTAATATTCAAGAAATGGAACCTTTTTATATTGAGGGCTGTAGTACTTGGGTCCGGTCTCTAGACCAGTTTTCTGACTTGTTGGACTTGGTCTAGGTCTTATGCCTATTTTGACTCATGATTTTTTTTATAAAATGTTAAAGATAAGTTCTTCCATCTCCACCATTGTTTATTTCCTTTCCAACACTACAGACAATTTAAGGGATTAGTGGTCCTCAAACTTCTATGCATTGATTAGTCACATTCTTATGTATTGATAAGTTGGATGCTGAAGGGTCTAGTAAAGAGCCCCTGCAGATAGATCAACATCTCTTGATCCTTAAGAAACTTCTTAATCATTATTTTTATATTTGGAAAAACATGTACACTGTTTATTCTATTTTGATCCTGCATAGGACTCAGTTTCCTCTGGTCTCAGTTTTGACTTGGTCTCAACCCACTTTGGACCTGGTCTTGGAGTTGACTTGGACTTGACTAAGGCAGTCTTGACTACACCTTTGACTTGTTGTCTATCCCTTGGTTACCTTGGGAAACAGCGTGGAGATGTGACCATTGCGTTCCTGAGGCAAGTGGGCGATCCAGCGGAGGACGGCCTCGAACACTGTGCTCTCCTGCTTCACATTGAGTTCATCCTTCTCAATGATATCAACCAGCTGCTGCAGAGAGAGCTCCACAAACTCTTCAGAGACACCAAGCATCTCCTCAAAGTGATGGAGGATGAAGAGGTAGGCCTTGCGCCTCAGGTCAGGGCAGTAGTAGATTTCCATAAACTTCCAAATGCCGATGCAGTTCTCCGGGCAGAGCTGGTCCTCCAGGAAGTCGCAGCAGGCTCGTACGACGCCCATGACGCAGAACTGGTCTGCTGCTGCCAAAAGCTCCTCCACGTTCTCCTCCGTCACTGGAACGGAGTAGGTGTAGGCGTACTCAATGATGAGGCGCATCATGTTGGGCGCCACGCCGGGGATCTTGTAGACCAGCTTCTCTGAGGTCGTCCAGCCACTGGCGAACAGAGCGCTGTGGGGTCAGGATGGAGAGGATGGCAGGGGATTGAAAAGAAACAGTGTGGAGCACTCATGAAATACAGTCCTGAAAATGTGATGTCAGATATTACACAGTACATGTGTGCACCCAAACACACACACACACACACACACACACCTAGACACATCTGGCCTCATATTTTAAATTTCTGATGTGTTTGCTCTCATTTTTTTATTTCTTCTGTTGCTTTGATAACCGACTCACCGGAAGTAGGAGCTGCAGCCACAGAGGATGATCCGGTGGGCTTCAAATTCAACATCAGCGACACTGATCACCACATCACGCAGTTTTCCCTCCAGACGGAGCTCGTTGAAGACTGTACGTGAGGTGTGAGGTGAGGTGGAAGCTTCTCCTCCTTCGTTCATTTTGACAAATCAATCAATACAATATCTGTTATTCTTATCTTTGGGTCTTTCCTGACAGGTTTCACCGGTTGTCTTCATGTGAGAATCATGAACCCTCCAACATCTCTGGATCAGGTTCTAGAATGTTTGTTTATGACATCACAAAGCCTCAAAACAGACAGAAACACAAGTGTGACCCTTTCCACACAGTTAGAATGAATGAAAATAAATATTTCCTTATGTCTTATATGACATTGCCATGCATCGATAATATACGTTACTTTTTAAAAATAAATATTTTGTATAGCTGTGAATGTACAGGGTAGACAGGTATACAGTTCTGTTCTTTACCACATCTAACCATAAAATTGGCATTAAATTGTATGAGAGCTCCTGAACCATTTTGTAATAAGAAGAAGAAGAACTCAATTCTGTATCATTTTGTGATCACCTTCATCTGATTTGTCCTAAAGCCCCCTTAGGAGACAACAGAGAGAGAAAGGAGACTTTATGAGAAACAGTGATCCCCTTCTACATCCCTCCCCACGTCTTATTTTTATTTCTTGTCTCTAATCAGTCTATCATTTCTAGGATCATGGGGATATTGTCAGGGAGCGATGACTCAGACTGTTGCTCCCTATCAGTTGCTTATAATAACAATATCAGCAATCTCAGCATAACCAGATGACTCAACCAACCTCTAACAGAGGGGTGTGTTGTGTTTCCCACCATCCAATGGGATTATGGGATTTCTCAGTAGTCTGTGTGCGCCCTCGAACCCAGAGAGAGCATACATACCATGTGTGTGTTGGTGCCAGAGGCTTGTGTAGCAGGATTTAGTGCTATCAGTGTTGTTGCAATTGCCACTGGTCTCCGGTAGAGGTCGATAAAGGTCAGAATCACTTCAAGACCCTTTAACTTTAACTGGCTGTTTGTCAGAAACAATATTATCAAAGCAGTTTAAATGCATTTTCAAACGGAAGAGATGAATTGTTTGGTCTGAAAACATACTATATATACTATACTATACTATACTATACATACTGTAATATACACAAGTCACCTCTTCTCAGTAGGTGTTTCCAGCTATAACCAGTCTGTTAGTTACCCAAGGACGACCATGGGTAACTAATTGATTGGTAAGATCAAGATCAACACACACACACACACACACACACACACACACACACACACACACACACACACAGGCACCACAAAAACATGAACAAAAAGATCTACACACATCCATTAATTTACACTCCTTACTGCTGTTTTTTATTCTGTGTTGAATGCATTTAATGTCAGTCGCTTTGGATAAAAGCATCCGCCAAATGCCTGTAATGTAATCTAATGTTATTCTACTGCTGTAATGTAATGTAATGTAATGTAATGTTATTCTACTGTTGTAATGTAATGTAATGTAATGTTATTCTACTGCTGTAATGTAATGTAATGTAATGTTATTCTACTGCTGTAATGTAATGTAATGTTATTGTACTGCTGTAATGTAATGTAATGTAATGTTATTCTACTGCTGTAATGTAATGTAATGTAATGTAATGTAATGTTATTGTACTGCTGTAATGTAATGTAATGTAATGTAATGTTATTGTACTGCTGTAATGGAAGTGTTGGATGCCTCCCCACCTGAACCACAATGACTCACATGTTTGCAGTGATAATGGGTTTGTGTAATCCATTAGGTTGTTACCGTTTCATCTCTCGGGTGGATTTCACCACTAATTGCTGGTTAATGCGTTACACCTCGGTGACAATCAGGCTCATCCACCTGGTTCCTCCACGACCGCCACTCCTCGACAAACTGGGAAATCATCTTGATATGATGATATTCCCCTACTCCCATGCGCTGAGATGATAATGCCCCCATACAGACAAATTCAAGAGTGGCGTCATGAACACCAAGATGAACTCAAACTCCCTCCATGGCCTCCCATCACCAGACTTCACAGAACTGCAGTGAAAGTTTAGTTGCCATCTACATCTACGGCAACTACGGCAACTTATGTCTACAGCATTATCTTGTACATACAGACTACTCTGGTGCGTATTTATGATATTTACTATTTATGCTTTGTTTAAATATGTCATGTATTTACTGTTTGGTCTGCAACACACAGCCAGAGAGATCCTGGGGAGCATGAGGTTCAGGGGGTATCATTATTAATGCATCACATCTTTATTTTGGGGAGCAGCCTTAGAGAGAACAACCTTTTGCACCACATCAATGCAATTGTCTCATTCATTGCTGGTCGTCTGCTAGCTGTCAAAATAACTCACAGACTAAAAATAGCGCCGTCAGTTTCCCCTTAAAACTGAGTTTGTTTGACTCGGTTGACTCAGTCATCAGTTACGAAGCCACAAATAGCACGACGGACATAACATGGTTAACGCTGACATTTACAACGTGACCCACTTGTCTCTCTCTTTCTCGTTCTGTCTCTTTTCTCTCCGCTAAGTTGCTCCGTGTCCCGTTGTGATGACAGCCGAGTGCATCGGTGAGTCAACTTTCATTCATGTGTCAACTTATGTCTGAGAGTCATTTCTGTCCGTTGGAGTGCCCTGTGACGTAGAGCACCACACCAGCTTCCGCTAGTCTGATGGACAGCCAAGTTGGTGAAGGATGAGACAAGAGGGCAACCCCCTTCCATCCTGGTAAACCAGTAGAAAATCCCAGTTTGTCCCATAATCTATTAAAAGTGAGCATAAGTCACGGCACGGCGGCTTACGCTCAACCAGGCTGAGGGAATTGATGTAATTTCCATCTATTTGATTGGACTGGATTTTCATGAGGCGTCTACCATTAACCTGCTGGACAATAAAGCTTTAACTCCTCTACTAGATCTGTTGGATCATCATCACTAGGCAAATTGCGATCATGGAGACTGAATGCTTATTCTACTATACTGATGTTTTATGATTGGAAGTACTTACCTTGCTTGCCATATTGAGCTTGTGGTGTCTGTTAAGTGAGTTATGCCCGTTCTGTCTAAAATGCTCTTTCCTGATTGCTACATGTACATGTTAGAGGAATGAAATCAACTTCATTGATCGATACCTATGTAAGACCCGGTCTATAAAATGATCATTCGAACAACCAGGACCTCAAGGTACCGACTCTCCTTTAGAAAGTGACACAATACAGTTTTATTTTTCAGAAGGTCGGAGCAGATCTCTTCAACGGTGAGGTAAGAAAGATGGAAGAAAATTGAGACGTTTTGTAAAATGTCATGTAGATGGGGTAGATGGGGGGTCAGGGGGGGTGAGGGGGGTGAGGGGGGGTGAGGGGGGGTGAGGGGTGACAGGGTGACGCCCCACTGCTACCAGCTGATTAATCTGAGCTCAGGATCATTTATCGATCCCCAGCCACGCCGAGACGCCTCACAGACGCAATCAGACCTGCTGCTAATTGTACAACTCATTAGAGCTGTTTGCTGTGTGTGTGTGTGTGTGTGTGTGTGTGTGTGTGTGTGTGTGTGTGTGTGTGTGTGTGTGTGTGTGTGTGTGTGTGTGTGTGTGTGTGTGTGTGTGTGTGTGTGTGTGTGTGTGTGTGTGAGAGACAAGCAGGTGTTAACCAGCCGGCGCTGCAACACCATGGTGACTCAAAAAAAAGTTCCTCCGTTCTCCATAATGTCTACACAGATGGATTCATACCAGATGTAAGAAACTCTTTGCGGCAAATGATTTCCAGAAAATCACTTCCTGATTTCTTTGAACTGAAGATGAACTGACTCAAATCAATCGGAGGAGAGGAGAGAGACCAATTTCTACACCGACAGTAGATAGACCAGAATGCAATGCAGTAGTCGAGATAGACCAGAATGCAATGCAGTAGATGAGATAGACCAGAATGCAAAGACATGTTGGGATTTTGGGTTTCTTTTTTCTTGACTCTCTCTTGTGCTTACTATCACTATAGCTACTGTCAACTGGTCTGTCCTACCCAGCTGAGTACAACAAGTTCAGGCATGTTTTGACAGGGTTGTCAAAAGGCATTTTGGGAAATGTAGGAGACTAACTGAAGTAGAAATAGACAAGCCAAGTTGAGGGTTTTCATGTGAAAGGAACTAAAGACATGAGAAAGGGGAGGTGAGTTAGTAAGATAGAGAGATAGAGACAACAGATCTAAAATATTGAACGATGTCAGCATGACAGGATGTGTTGAGTGTGTATGAATGAATGTCCATGTCTCTTTTCCTTCACCTCATTTTTCCCATCATGCCTCTCTCCCTGCCCTCCGTCACTTTTTCTGTATTCTTTGACTGTGTTTCATCTTTCAGCCCAAGGACAGCAACATCCGGTGTGTGTGTGTGTGTGTGAGTGTGTGTGTGTGTGTGTGTGTGTTATTTTTCTGGTCCATGTGAGCGTGATGTGCAGTGACTTCCACCTGTCACCCAGCCGTATGTCACTGAGTTCAAAGGTCAAAACCCCTGAAACGAAGCTGTCACTCAAGCGCCGCCGGGGAAACGAGCAGGAAGCAGGAAGTGAATCAAATCCTCCGTCTGAGGCCGAGACGTTTCCTAACGTGAACAGACAGATCAAACTGCCGTGGAGTGAGCAGACCCGTGGATTATTGGCTGTCAGGAAGCAAGATGGCGGCTCGTTGGCCAGCAGCATCCTGCTTCACATTCATTCAGTTACACACACACACACACACACACACACACACCTGGGAGCTGCCCAGTACAACCCAGTCGTTTTCATTGACTATTCTATGGAAAGATGGAAACATATTAAACTGTTGAAGTTAAAAAATGAGAAATTCAGACTGAACATATCTCTTTTCCATCTGTACAACCACAGCATCCCTTTGGTAAGAGGAACACACACACACACACACACACACACACACACACACTGTGCTCAGTGTTAAAAGGCTGCTGTCCTCTCTGTCAGCCTATTTTTACCCTGCTGGCCCATTAAGATCAGCAGTGATGAGAGTTAATGCGTGAAGCCTCTCCAGGCTGGCAGTAATCACATAGAACCCACTCTGTCCTGAGAGTGGACACACACACACACACTCACACACACACACACACACACACTCACACACACAAACCTATACACTCATATATGCTTGCACACAAATAAACATATACCCACATACACTGAAACATATACACACATAGAGTACATGCACACAAAAATATGCACACACACGTACAAAAACAGAAATACACACACACACAATACTTACACAAATACACACACACACACACACACACACAGGCATACACCCAGATTGAAAGGAAAGACATCTTCACCAGGGTTTTTTGTGATGAAAAACCTGCATTATTGTGGGACAGTGGACCAGATGCATGTGCACACACACACACACACACACACACACACACACACACACACACACACACACACATAGGTCTATCTTGTTTCATTTGAGAACAAGGAAGAACTCAGAGGAAAACCTCAGGAGGAAAAACAACATGGAGGAAAGGTTGTGAAGGGCCTCGGGGAGGGATCCCCTCCTGGACGGTCCCACCAGGAGAGGGGCGACGCTTTGGATCGGTCCCATAGAACCCAAACCCTGACACTGCAACACTTCTTTAAATGATGGCAGGCACATTTTGGTTTGGCAGAGCAACAACACCTTTACCCTACTGGATCCTCTGGACGAGAGATATCGGAACAGAAACTCCAGGTCGTGTTGTTTCCCCCCAAAATGGATACACACCATTTCTAGACTCAAGCGGACCGTGACTGTGACGTCCGTGAGCTGAGGGGGCTTCCTGTCGTCCTGTACGCCACACAGAGGGAGACCTTCTAATAATAAGAGCGTCTGATTTGGACTCCGCCCATCGGCACATTGCTTATGACATTTATGAGTCAAATATCCGCCAAACAAACTGACATTACATGCAGAGCTGGAAATACTCAGCATGGGGGTGCCCGGCGGCGCTCGGCATGCCCACAACAGACATGGGCACCCTCATGAAGGCTCAAAGGTTGAGTCGGGGGGGGGGGGGGGTGGGTGGGTGCTAATAATTCATTATTTCTCGTCTTTTTTCCCGCTGTCAAATCAGCATCTCAAATAAACATCTCTCCTGTTCAATCTCTTCGCTGTGAGGTTTTGATCTGGAACAACTGAACAGACAAGACAGTAAAAAACAAGAAGAAACAAAACAAATAACTTTCATTCATTTTGGGTTTAAAATCCCAAAACACACAACAATTTAGAAAACGATGAACATTTGGGACTCTGTCACACAGCTGCCCTATGAATGAGAGATAGGCCTATAAGAAGAAATACAAAATGACAAAGTTTCACCTAAAGGTGTTTTGACCATGAACGTTGTTTTGATGTGGGACAAATAGAAGAGAGAGCCATCCATTTGCACCTCACTCTGACCAACAGAGAGCCTTTACAGAGGCAGAGCTGCTAATGGTGTGACATGTAGAAACATGAATGAAGCCACGGCTGTGTTGGAGCTTCATCCACTGTGGAGGCGCCAGGACACGTCTGAGCTGCGTCCATTAGCAGGTCCACCTCTACTGAAGCTGTGAAGTAGAACTGAACGGGCTGCTGCGTCGCATTCAGCGGGTTCGGCATTTTTGACTCCATCAGACGAGGAGAGAAAACACTGTTATGTTCTCCAATACTTCCTCCTTGGGGCGGAGGGTGGAGGGCGGAGGGCGAAGGGTGGAGGGCGGAGGATGGAGGGCGGAGGGTGGAGGCCAGAGGGCGGAGGGTGCAGCGATACCGGCCAGCAGAGCCGAAGGACAGGAACTGTGTGAGTGCTGAGACTTCTCCAGCCCTGATAAAAGTCTTGTTGGTTCAGAACTGGAACCTTCTAATATAAAACATTTAGAAGTTGTTCACTAGATTTGACCTGTGACCTTTAACACACAACAACTAGTTACTTTGTTTCTCTGTGGAGCGACACAGCGGTACTGAGCTGTTATCATCCACCCAAGAAGAAGAACAGATCCACTGTACTATATCATTATGCTAGGGTAGGATCGACTCTGTCTGTCTGCCTGTCTGTCTGCCTGTCTGTCTGTCTGTCTGTCTGTCTGTCTGCCTTTCTGCCTGTCTGCCTGTCTGTCTGTCTGCCTGTCTGACTGTCTGTCTGTCTGCTTGTCTGTCTGTCTGCCTGTCTGTCTGCCTTTCTGCCTGTCTGCCTGTCTGCTTGTCTGCTTGTCTGTCTGTCTGCCTGTCTGTCTGCCTTTCTGCCTGTCTGCCTGTCTGCTTGTCTGCTTGTCTGTCTGTCTGCCTGTCTGTCTATCTGTCTGTCTGTCTGTCTGTCTGTCTGTCTGCCTGTCTGTCTGTCTGTCTGCCTGTCTGTCTGTCTGTCTGTCTGCCTGTCTATCTGTCTGTCTGTCTGACTGTCTGTCTCTCTGTCTGTCTAACTGTCTGTCTGTCTGTCTGTCTGACTAACCTGAATTTGGCCCCTGATGCCAACGTCTTAGCCAGTGTGTGTGCGGTACGTCTGTATCTGACAACGTTGCACGTGTGTGAGTGTGGACGTGTGTGTGATATGTGCATACATGTGTGTGTGTGTGTGTGTGTGTGTGTGTGTGTGTGTGTGTGTGTGTTAGAGGTACAGCCTCTCTTTCTGCTAACCCGACGAACACCCGGTCTGGTGGTCTCAAACACGGCTGTGAAATATTTACGATTTTGCTTGATTTTTGTATCTTCACATGTCAGACGACACGTCGACAGACAGGATTTGGATGCTTCTGCTCCTCTTGCAGACCAGGAGACCAGCCCAGTCCTGGGGGTCACCGATGAAACCTGCCTCACCTGCCTTAACGAGCTGCTAACCAACCTGAGAATGTAATGATCCTGGCTTCAGAGAGTTTTAGTGTCCCATGAAGGTGTAAATGCTGTTTCAGAGGCTTTACCACCCTGTGGGGGAAATACTGAATACTACATGAAAATAGTCAAAATGATGAATTATGAAGTATTGTCTCTCTGCTCCTTCAATCCAGAAATATCACTAACGGTCTGATACCGAGTCCTGATACTCATAAATACGTACAGTATGTGTAGTAGGTCAGACGCTCAGATATCAGCCAGATACATGAGACATTGAACGCCTCTCTCTCTCTCTCTCTCTCTCTCTCTCTCTCTCTCTCTCCGTCTCCTTCTCTCAGTTTCGTTCAGAGAAATTTGCAACAACTCGGCTTTGAAAAATAAACCAACATCTTTTATTTGGTGAGTGGTGTACATCACTAAACGCTCTACAGGCGGTCTATGCACAGTTATAGCTCTACAGACTGAATAGTATAAAGTGGTTATATGCATCTGTGTCCCTTCAAAATGTGGTCCTCTTCCTCTTCCTCCTCTTCTTCGTCGGGTTTTAGTCAGATCAGATGATTGCTCCATTGAAAGTTAACAGGACAGGTGTTCCAATGAAAGTTAATGGCACTACTTTTTCTATTTAAGTTGAACGGTTCCAGTTTACGTTAAATTTGATGAGACAAATGTTGCATTGGAAGTTAGTGGCTCTATTTTTCTATTAAGGTTGAATGGGAGAGCGTTTCCATTGTAAGTTAATGGTGCTATCGTCCCATTGAAAGCACTAGTTAAAGATCTTGCGGCCGTGATTGCTCTCAGTACACTCTGAGAAAAAAAGATACACATGGTACTCCTGGTCAGTCGAGCCTTTATCTCATTGCACCTTTTATTCTTAGAGTGTTCCCAGTCATTACTGCTCTAAATACACCAAGAAAAGGGATTTGTTATTTTTTACCACTGACAGCAGCCGACTGATGAAGATGATTGACATCTGCCTCGGGGGGGGGCGGGCCTTCAGTGTTTACTGTCTTATATACAATGTAAATGTGCACTTTGAGATAGAGAACCACATTGGAGGACATGTCGCTGTTGGCTGATTGATTTGTCCTTAATAATACTGTGTTGTTGTTGTTGTTGTTTGGAACAGTTTCATGATGAGGATGAGTTGAGGTATTCACACGAGCACTGGCCTCTCCTCAAAGCGGCTGTGAAGGAGAAAGGAGGAGAAAATGGAGGAAGAGGAGGAGGAGGAGGAGTTAGGGAGGAGAAGGAGGGGAGGAAATGGGGAGGTAGAGAGAGAGAGAGCGATGGTTATTGATCTGGTCAGAGCATCCCCGTCTATTGGGACCCTCCTCTTCTTGTTAAAGTCACAATGAAAGGAAGAACGGCAGCATTGTTTTAACGCGTTAACACGACTAGTTAGCAGGCACTAACTCAGCAGCATTCACTGGAAATAAACAGAAAAACTCAATAAAATGACGTCAGAGCTTCACCATCGACATCGACATGGTGTGTGTGTGTGCCTACCAGCTGAAAGTTGTCTAAGAGGTGGTCTACGTTGAAGTCATCGTAGTTCTCCTGGAAGGTGTTGGCTTTATTCCTGAACTCTGGGTCGCTGTTTCCAGGGTCTTCTAAGCTGGGGGGGTGGAAGGGTGTTAAATATGAAGGGTGTTGCTCCAAAACACTTTACTTCATGATGTTGGTTGTCTTGTTTCTTTTTAACAACCTGAATTGTTTGTAAAGCTTTTTTGTCTCAAACTACGTGAAGAAAGAGTCACATTATTTGCTTGAACAGTTCCTTGAAAGTCCCAAACTAAAGATCAGCTTCAGCAAATGCCTCAATCGTCTCTTAGAAACACTGAAGTCACCTGAAGTTCATCATTCAGTATCTCTAAAATATCATTTTGTCAACCAACTTAAATTACCCACAATCCTCGAAAATGTACCATCGTTTGTTTTCGTTTTGCGCCAAACAGTTATTTTTACAAGAGCAGTCAAACGGTGGATATCTCATTTTGGGCCGAAACTCTTAAAGAACACACACACACACACACACACACACACACACACACACACACACGGAGCGGGGGATGCTGCCTACCTCCTCTTCCCCGTCAGGACCGAGTTCAAGTACTTCTTGACGGCCATCTGTTTGCGGAAGCGGCTGTAGTTGTCTGTGAAGATGGCGTCCGAGTGGCGTTTCACCGGCTCCTCCATCTCGTCATCACTGGAGAGGAAACACAGAGAGGAGATGACGCTCTGTTTCAGGTCGTCTGTCTGCCTGCCTGCCTGCCTGTCTGTCTGTCTGTCTGTCTGTCTGTCTCTCTAGCTGTGTTCCTGTCTGTCTCTCTGTCTGCCTGTCTGTCTGTCTCTCTAGCTGTGTTCCTGTCTGTCTGTCTGTCTGTAGCTGTGTTCCTGCCTGTCTCTCTGTCTGTCTGTCTGTCTCTAGCTGTGTTCCTGTCTGCCTGCCTGTCTGTCTGTCTGTGTGTCTGTCTCTCTTTCTGTCACTCTCCTGCTGTCACTCTCTCCCTCTCTTTCTCTCCGTCTCTCTCTCTCTCTCTCTCTCTCTCTCTCTATCTCTCTCTTTCTCTCTTTCTCTCTCTCTCTCTCTCTCTCTCTCTCTCTCTCCATCTCAATTCAATTTAATTTCAGTTTATTGCCATGCATGTTTAAAACAATGTTGCCAAAGTGATGAAATATATGAAACAATCAATAAAAGAAGTTAATCAACATTGAAACAGATCCTTAGATAGATCCATAATCCTTGTATCAGTCTCTCTCTCTCCCCCTCTCTCTCTCTCTCTCCCTCTCTGTTGTTGCATTACAACGATAGTATGATCTCTTATCAATTTAAATGTCATTGGGTTTCAACTCTTTTCATGAGAGAAAAGAGTTCACACTTCACCACCACACCAAACGTCCAAAAATCCCATGCGTCCATCATGTGATTTTTACCAACAACACGATAGGAAACAAACACAGAATACAAATGTCACCTGAGTTTTGGTGTTTCTGTGACTGTAAGACTGTTTAGGTCCAAGTGATGCGTTTTTGGGAGTAAAATCAAATTTCAAAACGTATTTATCAGTTTCATGACTCATTTTCACATTAAAGGTTTTAATATAAAATATGATGACAGAATTCTCTTGAGGGAACTGAATTGCCAAATATCTTGGAGGTTGTGCAGCTCAATTAAGCTCAGCAGGTTTTATTTTACTTCATGTTAAAAGTGCATTGGTCTTTTTGCATCGTTGTTCTAGACAGTCAGGTAAACTGTAACCTCCAATATGAACAAACATCCGTTACACTATCCTGAGGTTACAATATCAGCCTAATGGTGAGAGAACCTTCTGCACGCTGCACAGTTACTTATTTCTTATAATTTTTACTATTAGTTTGTTTCATATTGTCCTGTGGAAACCTCACAACACAAACGTCTCGGGACTAAGAGAGACAACCTTGTTCCAGAAAACCAAGAGGAGCAGGAAATCCTTCAGCTGAAGTTAAAAACTGAAAGTGAGGATTTCACAGGACAGCAGCGATATAGTACTTTTTATACACTACTTATACTCATACTGCTGTCTTTATATACAACCTCAAAAGAGACATATTCCCTAACTAATATTTAATACCCTTTCATGTTTAATGTGACCT
Source organism: Hoplostethus atlanticus (assembly GCA_034670405.1). Classification (NCBI taxonomy): domain Eukaryota; kingdom Metazoa; phylum Chordata; class Actinopteri; order Trachichthyiformes; family Trachichthyidae; genus Hoplostethus; species Hoplostethus atlanticus. The sequence continues at coordinate 1,316,861 of JAXDDX010000088.1, forward strand.
ACATGAGCAACAGATAGATAGATAGATAGATAGATAGATAGATAGATAGATAGATAGATAGATAGATAGGAAGGAGGTAGAGGAAGCTCGCCTACCTGACCCGCTTCCCGATCAGGGACTCCAGGTACCTCCGTGCTGAGAGCTGGCCCAGGAGCTTGCTGTATCCGCTGGTGAACAGACCGTCTGCGTGTCTTGTCGATCTGCCAAAGGGAAAACACATTCCGGTACGGTTACGGCACGTGAACACACCCCAAGACTTCAACTACAAACCGTAAAAACCCGTTTGTCAGCTGGAGGGAGGCGGTGGAGATGAGGAGGTTCAATACTACTGATGTAAGGGGGAATAAAGCCATAATGACTGTCTTGATATTTTTATGATTTAGTCGAGACAATCACCCACGTGCACAAAACCTCACAAAAAAGGAGCTGCAGTAATCCTCTAATACATTTTAGAGGGATACTGTACAAATATCACAGCAAAATAATAATGTTGTAATAGTGAGATTAAAAAAATACAATAACGCCTCTATAAGTCACTAGAAACTCACTACAGAGCATCACAGATACACTATAAGTCACGATAGGAATATTATAAGAATATTATGGAAATATAGGAGATTCTTCTCATCGCTCTTTAGTGTAAATATTTTGTTACATATAACCAACGACCAATAATAATAATGTTTTTCGGCTCTTTTCAGCTAATATCTGTAGTTTTCGTATTTTTAATAAACATTTAATAAAGACAACAAGCATCCTAAATCAAGAATTAGAAATATGTAGGTCTAATTCATATTTTCTCATCAATATGATCCCAACGAGTGAAGACACTTTTCTCACCTCATGGATGTGTACGGGAGACTCAGGGTCCGGGAGCAGAACACACTGCACAGGGCTATTAGGAGAAGCAGCTGGGGGCCGGTCCGCTGTAACATCGCTTTAAACCTGAGAACAGAGACGGTGAACGGTTGTTTTCTCATTGACCTGAACGTGATGAAGAGAACTGCTTGTTTTCCATTCAAATTACTGACGAGAGAGAGAAAATGTCTATATTCGCCGGTACTCCTTCCTCGTAATTCAGTACACAAATTACGCACAGAATTGATGTTGAATTGCTGATAGAAGTAAGATTTAGCCGTAAAGATCTTGGGTGGGTGTTAATATTTCATAAATAATTAACATGATTTGATGTCACATGACATTTGACAGAGGAACACTCAAGACAACAGCGGAATCCGATGCGTAATTACGCACGGCGCCGATATTGGCAACGAAAATGCGGCATTTCTGTTACCGTTATTTGCCACAAATCGACTTGACTGTGTCAAGCTGTTCCTCATTTCTTCATAGATAACCAAAACGTGCAATGTATTTAGCGCAAAATGCAGAACTCTGAGTTAAGAGTGATTTATCCAGCTTATGCGTAACAAAACCTTCAGGAACGATAGAAAATGGAGAAACCCAGATAGATAGATAGATAGATAGATAGATAATGTACCACCTCAGAGAAACTCTTACATGTTCACATTACAAACACATCCCAAATATATTCAGAGAATAAAAGTCTTACATGTGCTGTAGAAAAAGTTGTCTGCTTTTGCTCTTCTTCTCCTGTCGCGCTCTGCAGAGTCCTGATCTGCTGTAGCTCCACTCTTCTGAACCGATGCTTCCTCTCTCTCTCTCTCTCTCACTCTCTCTCTCTCTCTTTCTGTTGTTCTGTTCGCCTTCAGCCCTGCTCTCGTTTTATACATCTGAATATTTTTCATGCAGCAGCAGGGGAATCAGATTCGATCAAGGGCCTGAGACGTCAGTACCTCGCTGCTTCCGTCATCGGCCTTTGCTCACCTGCAAAATGAGTGTGTTGTTATTTTCAATTCTTATTTTTAATCGTTAACTTAGTTACATGTCACGGGTGATGCCGTCGACTCACAGTGATCATTATCCCCGGTGCTCCTCTCCCGTCAGCAGGGAGAAACTAGACATTGGGACCAGAGGTCAAACAAGAGCTGAGCCTGGAGGGGAAACGTTCAGGCGTCCATGCGCTTTCCTTCTGGTGGAGATGGAAGGACAGCAGTACAGAAACAACTCAAAACCACATCAAGTGTCAGATCAAAACACCCAGAAACCAGAAACCTGATCAACCAATAAACCAGCACATCACCAGGAACCCAGAAGACTGTTAGTCTTTGTTTTCATCATGAGATTACTGTAATCCCAAGAAGAGGTCTGACCTGGAAACTGGTTCTCAGATCCTCTCCTACAGCTGGTGGTTCTGGTACGGTTCTGGTGTGGTTCTAGTATGGTTCTGGTATGGTCTTAGTGTGGTTCTGGTGTGGTTCTGGTATGGTCTTAGTGTGGTTCTAGTATGGTTCTGGTGTGGTTCTGGTATGGTCTTAGTGTGGTTCTGGTGTGGTTCTGGTCAAAACCATCCAAACACTGACATTGTGTCGGTTTTTAACATGTTCTCACACAACATTTGTATCATATCTTACGAAAAAGTTATAACTATTGATTCATACTATTGATCTATACTATACCTACATATTGATCTATACCACACCTACATATTGATCTATACTATACCTACATATTGATCCATACCACACCTACATATTGATCTATACTATACCTACATATTGATCCATACTATACCTACATATTGATCTATACTATACCTACATATTAATCCATACCACACCTACATATTGATCTATACTATACCTACATATTGATCCATACTATACCTACATATTGATCCATACTATACCTACATATTGATCTATACTATACCTACATATTAATCCATACCACACCTACATATTGATCCATACTATACCTACATATTGATCCATACTATACCTACATATTGATCTATACTATACCTACATATTAATCCATACCACACCTACATATTGATCCATACTATACCTACATATTGATCCATACTGTACCTACATATTGATCTATACTATACCTACATATTGATCTATGCTATACCTACATATTGATCTATACGATACCTACATATTGATCCATACTGTACCTACATATTGATCTATACTATACCTACATATTGATCTATACTATACCTACATATTGATCCATACCTACATATTGATCCATACTATACCTACATATTGATCTATACTATACCTATATATTGATCCATACCTACATATTGATCTATACTATACCTACATATTGATCCATACCTACATATTGATCTATACTATACCTACATATTGCTCTATACTATACCTACATATTGATCCATACAATACCTACACATAGCCAGCTGCATAATCCGTCACTGTGCTAAAACAATTTAGATTAAGAAAAGAAAAACTGTTTCTGAAAATGAAAACTTCCCTCACAGCAGAAAACGTATGATTTGGGAATTGAACCGTTGGAGTTGAAAGTAAGTAAGTAAGCTGTATCTGCCATCTAGCAGGGATGAGTAATATGTATAAAATTGCATCTTGTAATTTTAGGCCAGACAGCCGTCAGTATTGTGAGACCATTAATAATGGAAAAGTAATGTTTTGCAGGTTCATTTTGGTTTGGATTTTATACAAGCAGCAGCAATAAATGGACGCAGGCTGGTTCAGACCCAGACCTTCATGTTCCTCCAGTGGTTTGAAGCCATTTCATTTTCATGGAAAATGCAAAAGCCATTATATGTCTGAACTGTACAAATTAAATGTTTTGGTTGATGCTGGACAGTTAATCTTGGAAGATTAAAAAAGTTAAGGTCACCCTGCCTTAAGAGCTGCTAACCCTAAAAGAGTTCCATCAGTCTGGTTTCAGTGGAGAGTTTTAGTGTCCCATGATGGTCTAGATGCTGTTTCAGAGGCTTTTCAACCTGATGAGAATAAAACTGAATACTTTTTATCACTTATTTTTACATGAAAATGGTCAAATTCAAAGATAGATAGATGGGTGTAGGGGAATAATTGCTCTCCTGTACATGGAAATATTGAAAATATTGCTTATATATGTGTACTCATCACTGCTCCCTCACGTCCACTCTCGGGCTCTGTTTCTCACCTGCAGTCTGTCTCTTTTCCTGCAATCCATCTCTCTCTTTCTCCACCCCTCCATCTATTCCTCTCTCTCTCTCGTTACCAGGAGGCCGAGTCATGTCAGAGCCAATCATCTTTTTCTCTCCAATGATATGGGTTAAATGGATGGTTCACACGTAGATAGATGGCTGGATGGATGGATGGATAGATGGATGGATGGATGGATGGATGGATAGATGGATGAGGCGCCAGCTGATTCATTGTGCAATTTCAGCAGAGCAAATGACAGACTCATGAGGCCTCTGGATGGATTCAGATTCCCTTCAGGACGATACGTTGTTCTTCTGTAAATGCAACGCAAACACAACATAAACCTCATCCGTGTCTTAAAAACACTCTGAAACAGAAAAACTCTATTGTACTTAAAATTATAATCTACACGATTCTCTTTTTTTTCATCCAGTCTCCATCTTTGTCTCTCAGCCTCACTGTGGTGTTCCTCACTGTGGTGTTCTTCACTGTAGTGTTCCTCACTGTGGTGTTCTTCACTGTGGTGTCCCTCACTGTGGTGTTCCTCACTGTGGTGTTCTTCACTGTGGTGTTCTTCACTGTGGTGTTCCTCACTGTGGTGTTCTTCACTGTGGTGTTCTTCACTGTGGTGTTCCTCACTGTGGTGTTCCTCACTGTGGTGTTCTTCACTGTGGTGTTCTTCACTGTAGTGTTCCTCACTGTGGTGTTCTTCACTGTGGTGTTCTTCACTGTGGTGTTCCTCACTGTGGTGTTCTTCACTGTGGTGTTCCTCACTGTGGTGTTCCTCACTGTGGTGTTCTTCACTGTGGTGTTCCTCACTGTGGTGTTCCTCACTGTGGTGTTCTTCACTGTGGTGTTCCTCACTGTGGTGTTCTTCACTGTGGTGTTCCTCACTGTGGTGTTCTTCACTGTGGTGTTCCTCACTGTGGTGTTCCTCACTGTGGTGTTCTTCACTGTGGTGTTCCTCACTGTGGTGTTCCTCACTGTGGTGTTCTTCACTGTGGTGTTCCTCACTGTGGTGTTCTTCACTGTGGTGTTCTTCACTGTGGTGTTCCTCACTGTGGTGTTCTTCACTGTGGTGTTCCTCACTGTGGTGTTCTTCACTGTGGTGTTCCTCACTGTGGTGTTCCTCACTGCTCTTCCCAGAGATCACCTGTCAATCAAACAGTGTGTCCAGTACTGTGACGTCTTTCTCCTTGGATTTTCTGTTGATGAAGTTTGTGGACACAAATAATGTGAAGATGACGTTCCTCCACCATGAAGGATTATGTGACAATAGCAGGAATTGGACTCATTATTTTCACGTGTTCGTCTTGTGAAAAGGGTAGCTAATGGTTAAAGGCCCAAACGCAACTGAAACCAATTTTTTTTTAATTTGTGAACACGCACCGGAAGTGACAAGTGGCGTGTCGACGTCTCTACTCTGAACTTGGTTTGATTTAGGAGCGTCAAAACACTGGCCAAAGCACCGCTAGCTAATATGGATGAAGAAAAGCTCATATATGACGTAAAGATAAGAGGGACAAGGCGTCAGCAGTACAGATAGCAACAGCCATGTTGACTAACCTAGCTAGGTGAACTAGGTTTTAAACTATAGGCTAGCAGGTACCAATGTTAGCTATAGTTAGTACATTAGATCAAATAGAGACAAAATATGAGTACTGGCTGGTCTCCCACTATGTTTAATAGTAGTCGTCCCGCTGACGCTTTAAATTTGACCCTTGCCGTGCACCATAGAAGTTTAGCCCAGTAAAACAACGTTAAAGTCACGAAATAAAATGACAAACGACTTTTTGGTAGTTTGGTGAACACGACTTGTCTCGCCTCTGTTTTATTTACCACTATTTTAGTATCCCCCCCCCCCCCCACCACCACCCCGATGGCACCATCTGAGTCGTAATGCGATCAGGCCAGAGAGAAAGTAGATTAGGGAGAAATCCACGGGTAAATGAGCTTGTCTAATTGACAGCAGTGATGGGAAACAGATCCCTGCAGGAAGGGCAAACTGACGGAGGAAACATCAGCGTTATTACGGTGATGTTGATGGAATGTAGGGAAGAAAACGTTCCTGTGGACGGGCAGTGGTCAGGTTTCACCTCGACTCAGGGTTGGCGAGACGCAAAACAAAACTAAAGGAATAAAAATAAAAACAAAAAAAATTAAACACATTAAATATTATTATTGTTGTTGTTGTTATTATCAATAATAATAATAATATCAATCAGTCAATCAATCAATCAAGTTTATTTGTATAGCACATTTCATACACAGAGGCAATTCAAAGTGCTCTACATGAGATTTAAAGAGAAGAACATAAAATAAAATACAATAAAAACACAATAAAATCACAGTGCAGATAGGGCATGATGTAGAGCTTAGCAGAATGCAGTGGTGAACAAAAAAAATTGTAATCTAGATTTAAAATTAGTTATTGTGGGAGCAAGTCTCAGTTCTTCTGGAATAATAACAATAAAAGCAAAGGGAAGTAAGACATTACCAAGAAAACAGAATAAACTAAAAGAAAACAGTGATAAAAGCAGTGGTAAGCCATTAAGCTGCATGGAGGGACGAGTGGAGGTGAATGTTTCAAAAAGAAGAGAAGAAGAAAGCGCTAAAAATAAAATATCACAAGTCTCTGGAAGGTTCAGTAATGGGGTTTTCACTGGAATCTAAAAAAACATAAACATCTTCAAGAATCTGTTTTTAGGTTTACTAAGTGTTTCAGCCACGTGCCTTTGTCACATTCACAGTTATTTATAGGGAAGAGGAGGTACTAGACCTCAGGGGGATTAGTGCTGTGTCGATTACAGACCCCAACCCTCCAGATGAAGGGCAGCAGAAGGACGTGAAGGCGTGGAAATGGGCGGCGTTCAAGTGAGACATTTGGCAAAATCACTGAAACCATACAGGATGTGTTGTTGTGGGCGTGTCCAGAAACCTCATCATCAACGGCTGATGAAGTCGGTTAGCGGATGACGTTTACCTCCGCTCCGTTAAGGCTTTTTTGACAGACGTGGCTTTAATGTTTTCACGCTCTGCACTCAATCCATGTCACCCATCAACACAAAGGTTTCATTGAAACACATGGGAGACATGGGAAGGAGGTGCATTTGTTCTGACAGGAAGATGCCACTCCCTTTCATCCTCTCCCAGAGTCCAACATCAACTTTAGAAAACAAACCATTCACTCCTCAAAACTACTTTTAGGAACAGGCTTTGCACAATGTCCTATTTTATTCCTCGTTTTATATTTTGTTATTTTACGGGTCATGTGTCCTGTCTGCTATACTTTGTCTTCTCATAACGAATCTGTAAAGCGCTTTATTGATTCCATATAGTACTTTGGAACTTTATTTTGAAAAGTGCTATATAAATACAATTTTTTATTTTATTTATTATTATTATTTTATTTTTATATAGATGAACCAACGAACAAACAAAATAATGAATAGCAGGAGACCACTGCATAGTTTATTGAACTGTTTTGTTTCTTAGCTAAATGAAGCAAAAAATAAAAATAAATAAATAAAAACTTAGAGGATGTAATCATCTGTATTTTTGAAATACTTACCAGCAAACATCACTTTCCAGAATCAACATCGTATGAAACCCCATGGTTTTGGTTGTCTACGAAATGAAACGTAACTTTTACAAAATGAATGATGAAACTAAAAACTAAAATAAATTCTGTTGTTTTTTGGGCTGCAGCTCTCCGGCGGCTGGGATGACGAGGGAATCCCCCCGGCTCTGCACCACATTATCCAATTAGACTGCAGAGTGACTCTGATGGCTGATTACCACTGGCAGCCTGACGGGTGTGTGTGTGTGTGTGTGTGTGTGTGTGTGTGTGTTTGTGAAAGACAGGCAGGTTGAGGGATGGAAAAAAAGAGAGACAGTGACAGAGAAAGAGGGAGAGAGGACTGGATGAGTGACATATACAGAGAGAGAGAAAGATGAGGAAGACAAAAGGGACTGATTGGTCAAAAGAGAGAGGGACAAAGAGAAAGAGTGACTGATAAAGAGAGAGAGACCAAGAAGAAGAGAGACAATGTGAGAGAGAGAGAAAGACAGACAAAGAGAGAGAGGGCGAGAGAGAGAGACAGAGTGATAGAGAGAGAGAGAGAGAGAGAGAGAGAGAGAGAGGCAATAGGAGAGAGACAGAAACAGAGTGACCGAGAAGAAGAGAGACAAAGTGAGTGATAGAGAGACAAAGAGACGGAGTGAGAGAGGGAGAGAGAGTCCAGCCCTGATGAGTAACTCCCGTCTCATCTGGTGGGAGGCAGGGAGCTCCACCATGAGAGGACGGTGCTGAGACATCCCTCCCCAGACAAATGTCATCCAAAATGTCTTCACAGGTGCTGCCGTCAGACGGGTGGACCTGCGTGGGTTTGGTGATGGATGACGACCGGAGGAGATTAGAGTCCTGTGTCACAATAACCCAGATTACTTGATGAATCCACCATATTGGACCGTTCCTGAACTGACCTACTCACACCACAACAATCCTTTTCCAGCCTGGTTGGTATGCAGTATATTGAGACATTATTTGCCCACAGCCAATTCTCCATTGGACCTCCAAGATGGCGCCAGGTTGCTAGAAGATTTGTTACTGCAAAGCCCTGATAGATCCACTTTGAAAAATGAATGCCACCTAATTCTCCTGTCCATAGGTGCCGATTTATGTTTTTGCCAGTGGGTGCTCAAATGAAGTGAATACCACCAAGGTGAAGATTGTCACAAAGTCACTTTTATTGCGCTTGTTTAGTAATTACCGTGGTGCAGGCTACCGTCATCTGTCAACGTAGACACACACCGAAACGAAATGCAACACTGCTCTGCTACAAATTCATCTGCTGGTGGATCCTCACTTTGACTGTCTTTACACTCGGTATCTCTCTCGGTTTTTTAATTACAAATTCGTACGTTTTGACCCGATCATCACCGTGTTTCACACTTGCTGTGTCGCTAGCTAGCAGCTACGTGATGGAACAACGTTGGTTTAGCGACTCTAACGTTACATTGGCAGTTGGCTACGTGGCCACGCCCCTTAACGTAGCCTACACACGCAGAGCTGTAACAAGTTTAATTGGATAATGCGATTTGTAGTTAAAACGTTCACCGATAATAATAAGTAATAATAGAATAAATAGATGCGTTTTTTTTTTTTTTTAAAGATGCAGTTTTTTAATACATTTATTTATTAATTTATTTTTGAATCGGCCTTCCCCGTGGGTGCTCAACCTTTTCGGTGGGTGCTCGAGCACCGGAGCACCCACGTGATCGGCGCGTATGCTCCTGTCAACATTTCACATATATATGGATGATTTCATCGTTAAAAGTGTAATTCTCTTATAAGTAAAGGTCTCAGGCTGGCTAGTAGCTTCTACCATTCAAAGTGGTGGATGGATCATTATGAGATGAAACTTCATTTATTACATCTGCCGTGACTTTGACCCTTGACCTCCTTACTAGGAATCAAATTGACTCTGCTGTTCTGCTGTCTACACTGATTTTATGTTGCTCTGGATACGAAGCATCAGCTAAATACCTAAAGTAGAAATAGAAATAGAAATAGAAATAGAAATGACACATATTAGTTATCCTGTCATATGGGGAGTCAACAGAAACAGACCTAGCCCAGTAGAGTCCAGTAGAGTCCAGTAGAGTCCAGTCAGAGAGTAAAATAGCAGAAATAAACTTTATATGAGGAATAGTTACATAGAACTTCTCACACACAAACACACTCTCAGGTTAAAGCTTTGACCGTCACTCTTTCCCTTCCTAAGTCCCTCTCTTGCTTGTTCTTTCTTTTGCAAACACACACACACACACACACACACACACACACACTGACACAGAAACACACACATAGACAGGCTCTCTCTCGATGTCTCTCTCTTACTGTCATTCACTCACTCTCTAATTTACTCACTGGATGTCTCTCTTCACACACACACACACACACACACACCCCGTGGGGGTCCGGGTCCCTGGGGGTCTCTGTAATGGAGGCTGTGTTTGGATGCGAGGCCTCCTGTACAGATGAATTAGCCGACCAGAGCTCTTCACTGCCTCTTAAATGAACTAAACACATAAATACATTTGGGCTGCGTTCAGACTGGCAGACGTTACGTACCACATTTCAACAGTTTCAGTAGCGCAGCACGCACACACACGCACATTTCCATCATTAGCTCTCATTAACCAGCAAAAACCCTACCCACAATGCACTTGGGTCCGGCTGTCATCAGGACCAATCGGATTACGCCACTTTCCCTCTCCGGTGCAGTCTGCTGTCGTGGCCTTCGATGTTAAACAGATTAACAGAGTATCTATCTATCTCTCTCTCTCTCAATCTATCTATCTATCTATCTCTCTATCCATCTGTCCATCCATCTATCCGTCTGTCTATCTCTCTATCTCTCTATTTCTCTATCTATCTGTCTATCTCTCTATCCATCTGTCCATCTATCTCTCTGTCTATCTCTCTATCTATCCATCCATCTATCTCTCTGTCTCTCTATCTCTCTCTCTTTCTCTCTTTCTCTCTGTCTATCTGGTGGATATATTTTCTTCATATTCAGGAACTCCATCAAGAGTAAATCTCTGTTGGAGGGGATGCTGGGGACTGTCACCGCTCTGAGGTGTAAATGAACATCTTCACCAGAGAGGACAGTCTGCAGGGCCAACCAAGAGAAGTGCCTCACCAAGAACACGACCCAGATGGGACTCGAACCCACAATCCCCAGCTCCGGAGGCTGATGCCTTATCCATTAGGCCACTGGGTCTGGATGAAAGAATAAGAGCGCCCCTTTCAATTCCTGTCAAGATTCAGAAGTGATAGATAATAGTGATTTGTGTGAATAGTGTGATTAAGTGTGATTAGGGCAGTCACATGTCCTGGGAGTTGTATGTGTTCTTGTAAAAAACATACATGTACAGTACTGACATCCTGTGCTGCTATTCTCCCAACCGAACCACACACACACACACACACACACACACACACACACACACACACACACACACACACTACCTGGGGGGTTAGACTGATATCGGCTGGGAGTCCTAACTCACTCAGATCATACGGCATTGTGGTGTTACATCCATCACATCCATCAGCCCCCGTACCGCCAGCGTGAGATATTATTTCAGATGTTATTTTTTATGGCCAAATTTTTTATTTGATTCTTTGATATGGGAAGAGACAATGTGTATCAAGAAAAACACATTTAAAAGTTTTCATTAAAAAATCAGCACACACACACACACACACACACAAGCTCTGACTTCATGTCTTGAAATTACTGATGTTCCTCTTCATTCTTTCATCTTGTTTTTTCAGTATTTATGTCCTTTGTTGCTCCTTAAAGCACTTTGTGACCAGTCTGTTCTGTTAAAATCCCTTCATCAATACAACTGAAGCTCGTCCCATATCATCTTGGAGGTTCGTTGAATGTTGGTGTTTATATCCATGATGTAAAAACATACATACAGCAGACTGGTGTTGAGTCTGAATCTTGGGATGTGACCTTGAATTGATCCTGTTACAGTAATTAAAGAATATCAAGTATAGTCACCACTTCCACAAGTAAATATCTTATTTAGTCTCCATTGGGTGGTAATGGTTCCCTCTGCAACCACGTATTACTGGAATGAGTTCCACTAGACCTACTACTACTACTACTGCTGCTGATACTACTACTACTACTACTACTACTTTCGAGACCCTGCTTGTCTTTCTCATGCTCAGCATCCCTCACCTATTGCTCGCTGCTGATTGGCTGACACGGGGAGGAAGAGGATGTCGGGACAGCAAAGATGTCCGCGCACATTTGAAAAGCTGCTGTAGCACCACCCTCCCTCTGGGACCTGATCCAAGTTGTTTTTATGTTGGCATTGATGACTACGCGGCACTCAAGCAAGATTCATACAAAGAAAAGACAAGGACTCCGCGACAAGAGCCAGACTATTCCTTATTATCAGGTTGGGGGCCAACTATCTCCCTGCGTACACGCAGCCAAGGCTAACAGCAGCTAGCATGCTAATCGAGCCATTGAACGCTACGTTACCCTACCGCTGCTTAACGTTAGCATGCTAAAGCTAAGCAGTGCTTCAAGCTAGCTGGCCTCCCACGTAACATAAGTTCATTGTGACAATAACATTAGCTAACGCTACTTGTCAAAATGTGTTTGACACGCAGTAACATGAACAAGCAAATGCAGAGGTTTGTTTTGGTGGTCATTTTGAGTTGTTGAGCTGCACTGCTAGCTGCTAGCAAGTAGTAACTCAACAGACACTACGAGCATGCAGTTGTATGTATGTAGGGTTTTATTCTGAAAAATGTCCGTAGAAGTAGTATTCTAAAAGGTATGTAGCGTTTGACGTCCAAGAGAACTACGGCGGACGCTTTTTATTAACATTGCTCTTTAGTCATCAGTGTTGACTAAACGGTTTATTCCTCTTAGCGACCTGCAAGCTAATAATTGATTCTACAGTTAATTCAATACTTAATAACTTATTGCTATTGGAAGAGGAGAGTAGCGCCCATTTACACACACACACACACACACACACACACACACACACACACACATATATATATACACAACTTAGACCTCAAACATTTTCATGCCATGACCCCCAAATAGACCCCCATTGGATAAGACACTGTCTCAGGGACCCATATAGGAAGGTTTTTATTAATGGTTTAGTATCTAGTTGTGCAACTGTCTACACTGTGTGGAGGTAACAGTGGTGAGAGTGACCCCCCCCCCCCCCCATAACCCCAGTTACAAACCTATCGTCACCCAGCCTAACATCCATGTTTTTGACTGGCTGGTAGGTTTGTTTTCCCTATCAGTTGTTCAGTCCCAATCTAGTCTAAAAAAAATATACAGAATTTGCTGAATTGCTTTTCATTTCCTCAGAAATAATGCTGATATCTGGAACTCATGTCGGAAGTCGTGTATGAAGAGACAGCCACGATGATCGCCGCAGGGGAATTGCAGTCGTTTGTCCCGTTTGGCCGTGAGCACTGCAGGAACCATCCCAACGCCTTCAACCTGCAGCTCAGAGAGCTACAGCCCGCCTCCGAGCTCTGGTCGTCGGACGGCGCCGCCGGCCTGGTGGGGTCCCTCCAGGAAGTCACTCTGCAGGAGAGAGAGAGGGTGAGAGGACGGGGATAACACTACTAGTACTACTAGTACTACTACTACTGCTGTTTATACTACTGCTATTACTACTACTAGTACAATTTATACTACTACTACTACTACTACTGGGGTCCCTCCAGGAAGTCACTCTGCAGGAGGGAGAGAGGGTGAGAGGATGGGGGATAACATACTACTACTACTAGTACTACTACTACTGCTGTTTATACTACTGCTATTACTACTACTAGTACAATTTATACTACTACTACTACTGGGGTCCCTCCAGGAAGTCACTCTGCAGGAGAGAGAGAGGGTGAGAGGACGGGGATAACACTACTAGTACTACTACTACTGCTGTTTATACTACTGCTATTACTACTACTAGTACAATTTATACTACTACTACTACTACTGGGGTCCCTCCAGGAAGTCACTCTGCAGGAGAGAGAGAGGGTGAGAGGATGGGGGATAACATACTACTACTACTAGTACTACTACTACTGCTGATTATACTACTGCTATTACTACTACTACTAGTACAATTTATACTATTACTACTGTTTATACTACTACTACTACAATTTATACTACTGCTACTACTACTGCTGTTTATACTACTGCTATTACTACTACTACTACAATTTATACTACTGCTGCTACTACTACTACTACTGCTAGTAGTCTGCTAGTACAATTTATACTATTACTACTGTTTATACTACTGCTGCTACTACTACTACTACTACTGCCAGTAGTCTGCTAGTACAATTTATACTATTACTACTGTTTATACTACTGCTATTACTACTACTACTAGTACAATTTATACTACTGGTACTACTATAATTTATACTACAGCTACTACTACTACTACTACTACTGCTAGTACAATATATACTATTACGACTACTATTTATACTACTGCTATTACTACTACTAGCACAGTTTACACTACTGCTACCACTAGTCGTAGTACAGTTTATACTACTGTAGATGTATTGTAGATCACAGTGGTTTGTGTTCTGCCCTCAGCGTCGTGTGAAGCGACACGTCTGTGAAAAGTGTCTGACATGACTGATGTGATTTGATGGACAGGAATGCTGGCAGCTGAGGAAGGGCTGCGTGGGGGTGGAGGAGCTGGAGGTGGAGTTCGAAGAGGAGCTCTACACGGCAGGAAACATGGTCGTCTGGAGCAAAGGCATGCTCTTCCAGGCCTCCAACGTATACAAGGCCTTCACCGTGGACAGCCCGGTGCAACAGGTAGGCTGCTGCTGCACAAGGTCCAAATACAGGCGTCCTGGTGACTGTCAGGATTTAACATCAAGCGATTGAAACCCTTTCGTTCTGTCTGCAGGCCCTGTGGTGTAACTTCGCTGTTCCTCAGAACAAGAAAGCCGGTGCGTCTTCTTTAAAAACCTGTTCTTCAGAAACGTTTCCCCGTTCATTTACGATGCAGCTTTATTGAAGTTCTTGAGACAGAAATGTGTTGTGCTGACGGTGCTGCGTCTTGCAGAGGAGGACGAGGTGGAGCAGACGGTGTGCATCGTCCAGAGCAGCTGCATCAACGTCCACAGTGTGACCGGGAAGGACTTCATCTCCCCGCTGCCCTTCCAGGTGAGGGGAGGAACTGACACGGTCCTGCAACGGCTAGCGGTGCGCCGACCGATCGGCTGATGAATGTTCTAACTCGGTCATCAGATCCACTTGTCTGGTTTCAGCTGCTGGATCAAAGTGGTTGAGCGTCTGCCATAAAATGTACGAGCCGGTTTGCATCAGTCAGCAGAACGTCAGCGGCGGCGGCGTGTCGTCCATCTGACATCGACGTTTTTACTTCCACAGCCTGTGATCACAGATTAGACCAGGTTGATATGGTGGACAGAGAGAAACCTTTCATGTGCTACCGGTGGTGACAGGTGAGGAACCTGTGGTTTACTTCTACATGGACAGGAAGCTGCAGTATGTCATGCTGCCTTCAGGACAACCTGTAAAACTCAGTGCTGGACTGTATTTCACTGTTTACAGCTACATGATGTGTTGCTGTTAGTAGAAGGTCTGGGTGAAATGCATCAATTCAATCGGTGATCAGATCAGTAATCGGCTGATCACACTGGGACTAATCAGATTAAGGCTGAAGATGATTCCAGAAGGATCTAAATCATCAGTCAGTATTTAAAGGTCACAATCCTGTTATCCTGCAGGTGGTCAACCCAGTGAGGTGGTGAGGTCCGACGGGGGGGTGGGTGTGTGTGTGTGTGTGTGTGTGTGTGTGGTGATATTCCCCAGGCCCGTTGTCTGGCTAACCAATAATAATGGAACATTTGGATCTCTGACAGTGAGAAGTGTGTGTGCATGTTTTTGCACTGACGTGTGTGTGGTGTTGTGACCAGAGTGGACTGAGTGTGTGTGTGTGTAAGCTTGTGTGAGGTGTGTGTGTGTTTAAGGTCTGTTCTTCTGAATTATGTGAGGTGTGTGTGTGTGTGTGTGTGTGTGTGTGTGTGTGTGTGTGTGTGTGTGTGTACTGGTCTCATTAGTCTGTTGCATGGCAACATGATGTAATTCAACCCAGGTTTGTTGTATTAGTGAGTTTCGGGAACAAGCTCGTATGTGGAGCTTTGAGGAGATCAGGTTCCAGTTCGTCTCGTTGTTGAGGCCTGTCCTGATATGTTTAAATTAAGTTTTACTTTGTTTCCAGTGTGTTCGGCTGATCCCTGATCTGATTGCTGGTTGAAATGATGCATTGTACCCAGACCTACTAACAACAGCTCATCATGTAGCTGTCCTGATGTCAGCATGACATACTGCCGCTTCCTGTCCATGTGGAAATAAATCAAAGGTTTCATCCAAACATGTTCTTGAGGCGTTCCTCACCTGTCACCACCGGTAGCACATGAAAGGTTTCTCTCTGTCCACCATATCAAACTGTTCTGATCTGTGATCACAGGCTGTTGATGTCAGATGGACGACATGCCGACGCCGCTGACGTTCTGCTGACTGATGCAAACCATCAACCGCTTTCCTGATCCGGCAAATTGAAGCGGTGACCAGACGAATTATGACGAATGAGACATGAACCATTTGAAACCCAGGTTCAAACCCTTGTGACAGCAAGCATCCACCCTGCTGAAGTGTCCTTGAGCAAGACACTGAATCCCCACCAGCTCCAGTCTGTTCTGTAGCTGACCTTGACCTCTGACCTCTGACCTCCCTGTGTCTGTCCCCTCGTCTCTCCAGGTCTCTAATCTGTGGGCGACCAAGTTTGGACTTTTGTTGGAACGCAAAAACCCAGCTTCTGACGCACCGCTCAGCCCCCCAGGGTACACACACACACACACACACACACACACACACACACACACACACACACACACACACACACACACACACCAGCCGTTGTTATCTAGCAGGGTGCTGAGCTGTGTTGTCTCTCTGTAGGGAACCTCTGCCCACGGTGTTCAGCATGCTGCATCCTCTAGACGAGATCGCTCCTGTGGTGTGTAAACCTGCAGGTGGGACACACACACACACACACACACACACAGAGATCTGGGATTTCAACCATTGATTATAGATTATAGATTTTATAGATTTTTTTTAGCTATAACTATGAAACTAACAGACATGGACTAGATGTTTGCAGGGTCACCAAATCAATGTAACTGATGATTGTTTGGGTGTAACTGTTTCTAAATTGAGCTTTAATGCCTTTTTACTGTGCGTGCGTCCGTGCGTCCGTGTGTGCGTGTGTGTGTGTGTGTGTGTGTGTGTGTGTGTGTCAGGTCTGTTTGAAGGTTCCCGTGTGCAGTATGCGTCAGACAGCAGCATGAAGATCGTGTTCAGCTGCTGTCAGCCCTCCATCGTCGTCTCTTATGACACTGTACAGGGAACACACTCCGTCTGGGCCCTGCGCAAAGTCACACACGACGTGAGTTATCACACACACACACACACACACACACACACACACACACACACACACACCTACCTGACCCTCACCTCGGGGCTGTTTCCTCCATCAGGAGTGCTCCACCGTGCTGCGCCGCCCGGTGGAGCCGGTCGCCACCCCGCTGGGTCTGAAGGCCTCGGGCGTCCTGACCTCTCACCTCCGAAACGTCTCCCGGCTGGACTCCCCCGGGGGCAGCGCCGGCACCGGGTACGGTCCCGGTACCGGTCCGAGGTAACGACACGGCGGAGGAGTCGTCAATGATTGATATGTTTAACGTCAGGCAGGAAGCATGCTGGGAAGACGTGACCACGTTTTAGACCAGACTGACCCGTCCTTGGTTTTCTGCTCCTAGTTGTGGCGTTGGCGGCGACTCTCCTCTCCACCACAGCGCTCTGCACAGCCACCAGGCCAGGATCCTGACCTCGTCACCGGGGTTCCACTCCCGCGTTCACTCGCCGAGTATTTCCAACATGGCCGCCCTCAGGTGGGTCTGATCTCACACACTGTTTGATTGACAGGTGATGACAGGATGCATGTTAGTATTTATTACTAGGACTTAGTTTCGTCTAACTTGTTTTCCCGTCCTCTCTCTCCTCCTCTCTCTCCTCCTCTCTCCTCCCCCCTCTCTCCTGGCCAGCCGGTCCCATTCCCCGGGCATGGCGGCCCCGTCCTTCTCGGGCGCGGCGCGTTTCAACGCCTCGTTCCACACCCCGCCCCCCAGGGGGCACCACAGCCTGCTGCCGTCTCCCAACAGCACCACCAACGAGTCGGTGCTGGTCCCGGAGATGGAGCCCATCGTCCCGGACCTCTGCATGGAGCAGCTCTGGAGCGAGACGGCCACCGCCGGCTCTCACAGGTCATTCAGGTTCTGTACAGTCCCGCGATGCGTTCACCGCCATGACACAGAGCTAGTTAAAGGGAAACTCCATCATTTAACACTGTTAGGAACGTTACCTGGTGTTCCTGGGTCCATCTTGTTGTTTGGTGTGT
>JAXDDX010000088.1:1340000-1400000 GCA_034670405.1 Hoplostethus atlanticus
GAAGAGAGGAATTTGCAGGAATAAAACCGGCTGCTCTGACTGTTCCTGCAGTTTCAGGCCATGATTTCTCTCTGTCCTCCTCATCTTAATGTTACAGGGTGTTTTTCCGATGGGGGCTAATTGACAAAATCCCAAACCGCCCCGTAACATCAGACCATCAGATATGCATCGTAACATTCAGATCAGTATTTCACCTCATGGGAAAACGGCATCATTTGTGTTTCCTTTTGCACTGCGGCTCCAGAAACCTCACCGGTCGTCTGTTGAGTTCAGATATCTTATAGTGGTTTGTTCTGTTGTGAGCCTGTGTACCTAAACACACACACACACACACACACACACACACACACGCACACACACACACACACGGCTGAGTCATGCAGCAATTAGGTCTTTGGAATCAGGTTAAAGTGCCGTCCTGCGTTCCTGCACAACGACATAATCTAGATGCATTGAGGATGCCATTACAGACAGTCTCTCTCCTCTCTCTCTCTCTCTCTCTCTCTCTCTCTCTCTCTCTCTCTCTCTGTGTCCATGTCCTGATAGAGTAGAAACCACAGGTACAAATTTTTTTACCCTTTTTTTATTTCCTCTTGTGTTCATCCTGTTTGTGTCCCTGTAATTACTGGGTTGGTCTATAAATAAACCTGACTGAACGTCTTTCTGCTCCCTGGGGGGATAATAAAGATCGTTCATGTAAACCATTACATACCAATGTGGGAACCTCAGCTAATCAATAAATAACTTCTGCCCTGTGTGAAGAACATGTGATAGCGGTAGACTACGTACTACCAGATACATGAGATTGAATCCGTCTGAGTATCTCCAGGGATCTAGCTCTGAGGAGGGATTTGATCTCCTGCTAGTCGGTCTCCGTGAAGTCCAGCAGCTTCATGGTACCATCTAGAAGAAGAAGAAATAACACACAACAAACTACAGCTGTTTGTCTTCCCAGGTGATATCAGTCTCAAAGAGGGATAAAGAAACTCGGGAGGTTTATTAGAGGGAGTGGCAGCTCTGTCCAGATATCATCACCATTAGATTATTATGTGTTATCACCCTTTAGTCAAGTTGATATATATAAAGTGTCTTTAACAAAACCGGTTCATCACAAAACACTTTATAAAGGACTGAAGGACACAAGGACACGCTCATCTGTTGATCCATGTAGAAAAGGTGTTGGTTTGTAGCCACACAACTAGCCACAAAGACTACCACCCTGTCTCGGTGTCTACCAGCAGAACATCAGTTACATGGGGATCACTGATACCCCCTGCAGCCACAGTGTATGTTACTATTCAGCCAATTAAAGCCGAGGTCGTCTGCTGTCTCTCTTCTTCGGTGGTAACTACCGCTAATTGGTCTCTGTGTCTGTCCAGACCTCCAGATCCGTTCTGACCGTGAGCCTTCCAGCTTCATCTGCCTTAGCCTCTGTTACGGCTCGCCGTTGTGTCTTACAGGCCTTCAGACTCATTAAGTGTGTGTGTGTGTGTGTGTGTGTGTGTGTGAGTGTGAGAGATCATTGCCTTGTGTTGCTATCCATTATTGAGTAATTGATCCCACAGAGGAGACATTCTCCCTCTAATGAAATGCCATTTATCTGCCTCTTCCTTGACCTTTCTTGCTCCGGACGTCCAATTAAGATCGCCGGGTGACGTTTATTAGGAATCTGATTGGTCGGAGCTGTTAGAAGACATGGGAGCACTAATCACCGGTGTAGTGGTGGTTTTGGTCTAATGCGGCTGATCACAACACAGGGATGTGATCAGGAAACAACCTAGAAGTGAGAGTTGTGCTGTGTGAACCTCAGGTTCTTCTCCAGCAGCATCCTGTCCCACATTCAGACATTGAACAGTTGGGACTTACTTACCAGTTTTCCCAGCCGGTCCAGGGATTCAAACTGGCAACCCTCTGGTCACAAAGCCTGCTCCTTTAACCTCTAGACGTCAGATTGATGGGATCCCTGTCTGGAGAAGTTAAAATGGTTGTAGAGTGAGGGGGAAATGTTAGGGGGGAACCTCTGAACCGATCGAGGCTTTTTGAGTATCTGGAAGTTTTTGGTTCCAAATTAAATATCCACTGTTTGAAAAATGTGACACCTACTCTAACAAAATGATTGATAGTATAAAATTCCCAAAACATTCTGGCCCTTTTTTCCCTGATAAGTAACTTTAAACCTGGTTGACAAAGTGATTAGACTTTATCAGACTGGATCTTTTATGTTTTAGAGATGATGAATGACAAACCTCAGGTAACTTTGGAAGTGAACTCATCACGTACAGTACAAAATAAAATACCATTTATTCACTCAATAAAAACAGTTATCAATCATTTCTTCATAGATTGAATCGAAGAACTTCCTAAATTGATTTGGACCGTCTCAATATGACGTCTTCTCTTTCTCTCGCTCGTCCACTCATCTTTTTGTCCCCTCTCTCTTCCCCTCTCCTGTCTCCCAGTGAGGAAGTGCCTTCAGGCAATCCGGTTCATCCTCCCCAAGGAAGCGGCCATGAAGGTGTGTAGCAGCTGTAGTGGTACTTGCGTCATTGGCCGATAATATCGATGATGCGTCGCTGTTGTCAGGGATGATGTCATACGCTAATTTTGCTAAGTGGCGTTCGCTGACAGGATGTCTGAAGGTTTCATCAAATTAAAAGTAAGACTGACTTTTTAATGTCAGTTAGAATTAAATTAATGTGATAACGGAAATAATCTACATGACTGGACTGATGTGTCATGTTGTACCGTGAAAACGTCTGAGGCACCAGAGATGGTTTTATATCCATTTGGTTTTCTGCGTTAGTGTTTTACATTTCTGCTCTTTATAGTATAGAGAGAGTTACCAGTAGGAAGAGATAATACTATTGTATTCCTTGTATTCAGTATGTACTGTATATTCTTCTCCATGTGATTTGTACTTTGGTTGCAGGTTTGCACTACTACTGTATGTGTTTTGCTTTTTTTAAAATAGTTTTCATGTCAAGTGCATTGAGTTTCCTTTTATATGAAATGTGCCAGTAGGCTGTGAAAGTCTTTCAGTTGGTTTATTATTGTTTTCAGTTGAATGATTGAATATCATCTATACAGTATTGAGGGTCATCATATTGATAACAGCTAGTATAGCCTATATATTCTGTTGTATCAGTCCATTAACGATGTTGTCCTCTAGGTTCTGGTGAAGTGGTACAACACCTACAACGCCCCCGGGGGTCCGAGCTCCCACGCCGAGTGGAACCTGTTCGTCACCTGTTTCATGACGCTGATGGGCTACAACACCGAGCGCCTGGCCTGGACACGCCACGTGAGTCAGCAGCGTGAACGCCTCATGGAGGTCCTCATGGAGGTCCTCATGGATGTCCTCATGTAGCTGTGTACCTTTGACCACTACCTTAGTCTTGACCTGGCTCACGGTCCTTCTCTCTGCAGCTCCATTTTGACGTGCCCTCTCTCTCCGGTGATTGCAGCCAAGAAGGCTCGTCCCTCCGACGGGGGCTCTGACGAGGTGGGTGACGGTGTTGGCTAGCAGGGTTAGCACCAGTAGCATCATTGTTGTCTAGTCCGACATTAACTAGAGAGCTGTTCTCTCAAGACTCCTCTAATGTTTGTGGTAAAGAAAGAGTTTTATTTAGAGCAAGTCATGATTATAAAGGAACAGGTCAGAGAGGGGATAAATACTCTGTTGGTTTCTATGGAAACATAATGGAGTTTAAAAATTGTCTAGAAAATTTTCCAGACCTGGAAAAGTTACAGAAGGTGTCATATGTACACATTCTTTATCATCTCAGCTAGTAGATGAAGGTACAGTTGAAGGAATAATAACCTAAATAATACATGTTCTAACGGCAGAAAGTCATGGAGTGATTCACCTCCTGCCTTATTTACCTCAAGGCCTCCATCTCTTGTCTCTGCAGGACTGGGAGTATTTGTTGGGATCCCATTACCACCGCCAGATGGTTTCCCAGTCTGTCTGTGGTCCAGTAGAGTCCTGCTCGCTCCCTACTGACGCCCTCTCCTCTGTACGTAACTCCGTCTGGTGTTTTTCACGCTACAGTGAGACTGATGTGTCAGCCGGTCCATGTGGTCCGGATCTGATATGATGCCGTGTGTTTGATTACATGTTTACTGTATTATTGATCAATGCAATACTGGTTGTCAATAGGAAGCCCTTAATCTGGATTGATTTCAATGAGACATTTTGCTGCTGCTTCTGCTTCTTCTTGTTCTTGTCTTCTTCTTCTTCTTCAAATTCTCACAAATACTAAATACTTGGAACTTTGTTTGGCATGAACTTAGTGAAATTTAAAGATACTGAATATTGGCACAAAATATCAGCAGCTTCTATAACCCAAATATTGGTGTCGGCCTCCAAAGACCCATATTGAAGGACCCTGACAGCATCCTCTCCTCCTCCTCCCCAGGCGTCTCCTGTCTCCAGTCCCTCTCTGAAGTTGGACAGTTCAGCTCCTCTCTTCCCTCACATCCCTGCCCTCTTCTACGTCCTCCACCTCCTCTACCAGGAGCTCCAGCTGGACGAGCTGCAGAGAGCTGGAGCCTCGTCGCTGGTCTGCCTGCTGCAGCAGCTGGCCAGGTAACCAGATATGGTGTGGATATGAGTAACACTGTGCTCTTGAGCAAGGCACTTAACCCCCAACTTCTCCAGTTGAGCTGCTCAGTGGCCTCCAGCAGAAGACTGTCTGGATGTCTGGATACATGAAGGTTAAAACATGGAGAGGAGATGTTATCGACCTCTACCATTTTAATCAAGACGAATAAACCCTGGCCTGCATCCTGTCAGCGTCGCTCCATGTTGTCAGGCTGCTGTTGAGATTGGTGAAGAGAAACAACCTTCAGCAGGTTGTCAAGTGACCGTTGTGATTAGTGGCATTGACAATAACAGAGCAGGTGGAGTGGGAGAGTGAAGGGCTCTTCACTGGCCTGTGATGGAGAGCATGTGGGCTCAAGTATGGTGCAGCTTTTACTGTTTCTACTCTATCAGGTTGTGTACAGTCGACTAAAATGATGCTGCTGATTCTTTTGTCAAATATTTATTTCATCTAATTTGTTAGATTCCTTAATGATTTGAAGAAAATAATTTTACTTATTTTAACTTCCGGAGCGTTTACGTTTCAGTCAGGATGCCCACTGTATCTAGACGGGGTTACGAGCATCTCATCCGTCCTGATTGAGACAGTAGAGTCACCCTGTCAATCCAAATGTATTTCTGGTTGGTTACGATCAGGAAATCTTCTCCACCAACAGGAAATCAAAATACAAACTGTCAGCAGAGTGAGCGCTCCACCCAGAGAAAGCTGACTGAACCTCTTCACCCCCTTTGACCTTATTCTGGTCTGCACAATGTACCGATCACACAACATGACTTCTGGGTGTTAACGTCTTGCTGCTGCTGCTTACATGAAACCGCCTAGTAAGGTGAATTCAAATAATCATAGATCAATAATCAAATGATCATCATATAATCACAGAATATTGGTATATATGCAATATTGAAACGTTTCATTTGGAAAGCTCACTGAGGGTGACATGTTTTTAACTGTGGAAACTAAAGTAGAGGCAGAGTGAGAGGAGGAGTTTGAATGAAGCAGGTGTGGTGATGTTACTGGTGTGGTTAGATTGGACCGCCCAGAAGAAATGGAAGAAGAAATGGTGCCGCAATGAAGCAGATTGACGTCAGGTTTGGTGATCCCAGATGCTCGTTGTGTGTTGGGTTCTGGTGGTCTTCCCCTGAGTGGCGGCTGAAGTCACGTCGGCAGCCCGGCTGACTGATGGAAAGTGCCCCTGTTGTGTCCGGTACATTGTTGAGGTCCAGATAGTGTTGTGGTAAAATCAGATGAAATCCTGTGTTAGTGTTTGCATGGCCTAGCAGCCTTCACTTATTGAGTATTTATTGACTCCAATGGGGGAGAGTCTGGTCCAGAACAGTCTGGTCCAGAACAGTCCGGCCTGGAACGTTTTGAAAGACATATTAGTCATTTTGTGTTCTGAGGCGATTTTTCATCTGTTCTGATACAACTCTAATAACAAAATTACATGAACATCTGTTGATGATGTCCAGCTCATTGTTGGATAACTGTACATACAACTAGTGCTTATGTATACATACACACACACACACACACACACACACACACATACACGGTTGAGAGTTGTGTGGGATGTTCAGGGCTCGGCGAGGGGATTAAAAACTATTGATCTGTGATGCTGCACGGCGGTGATGACCTCCAGCTGCTAATCACTTTGAATCTGTTTCTTAATTACTGGAAATTAAAAAACAAGTGAAATGTCAAGACGCCTCGTTCAGAAGACGGAGACGTCTTTAGATCTGATCCACAGATCAGCACTTCATGCAGAGATGGCCACTGGGAAATTGGAAGAAGCCCTTGCTCTTTGATTCTGATTGGCTGACACCAAAACCTGACGGTTACCGTTGATGGTTTAGATCAATGAATCAATGATCAATTTTCTGATACTGAAGTCCTTTATTGTGCTGGAAATATCTTGATGTGAAGTTATCTGCAGAATAAGTGTTTTATTCCAGTTAATTCTGTTGCTGTAGTATAATCAGGACATGCAACCTGCACTTGAATATCACACACACACACACATCGATACACACACATACACACACACACACACACACACACCTCCATGGCCTTATAACAAAGGAGCTGCTTGTTATGTCTATTGACTCTCAGCATCACATCAGTATCCTTTCTTTCTCAGTATTTCTTTAGTTTGTGTCACTTGGTCTAAATAACGTTTCTTGAGACTTTTCTAACAAATGAATAAAAATAGTTGTTTTGAAGAGCCAGAGATATAAAGAACGAGCATTTCTGCACATCTAACTTTGTCAAAATATACATCTAGGTTTATATGTAATAATACAGAAATATGAATTCAAGTCTTTTTTCTCTTGGTGTTTTAGGGACCTGCAGTTGGAGGAGTACGTGGATCAGTACTGGAGAGACTACCCTTCGTTGATCAGCAGCCTGACTGAGAGCTGCCTCATCGATCAGGGTGAGACCAGACCGCCGAGAAGGGTCCAGCTGCAGACCTCCACTCTCATCACCCTAGTTCTGTGAGCCAATGGGGTTTGAGACCTCCACTCACAGTACCCTTCTGTGAGCCAGTGGGGTTTGAGACCTCCACTCTCAGTACCCTTCTGTGAGCCAATGGGGTTTGAGACCTCCACTCACAGTACCCTTCTGTGAGCCAATGGGGTTTGAGACCTCCACTCACAGTACCCTTCTGTGAGCCAATGGGGTTTGAGACCTCCACTCACAGTACCCTTCTGTGAGCCAATGGGGTTTGAGACCTCCACTCACAGTACCCTTCTGTGAGCCAGTGGGGTTTGAGACCTCCACTCTCAGTACCCTTCTGTGAGCCAATGGGGTTTGAGACCTCCACTCACAGTACCCTTCTGTGAGCCAATGGGGTTTGAGACCTCCACTCACAGTACCCTTCTGTGAGCCAATGGGGGTTGAGCATGAGTAGTGGGGTTCCGTTGTATGAAGTACGTAAACTTTCACTTATTTCACCTTAGCAGTCACAAAATCTGTTTCTGAACAATTTTGAGGCGAGAAATAAGCTATCCAGTTGCTGAATCTTCACTCATATTAGATCTACAAGGCCTAATTTAAAAGTTTGTTCCGACCTTCGTAAGTCAACGGCACTACTGCACTGCCGGTTGCCACCTGCTTTCTTGGCCGTGCTTCAAGCTAGTGGGGGACACCGAAGCGAAGCAGCAAAGGCGGAAACGACTACACATGTAAGTAACGTAGTCTAATGCTTTTATGTCATCAATTTTTATATTAATATTACGATAACGCTGATAATGCTTTCATATTTGTATTCAGAATAAACGCTTTGTAAATAAATGCATTTACGGATCCGACTGATAGCCTATTAGCTTACTACTATAATTTCCCATAGAGGTTAGCGAGTTAGCTAACATAAGCTTGCGATTTACAATGGCGTTATGGTGCATTCCCTCGTACTCGTACTTTACATTTGTAACATAATTCGGTTGATTTGTGTTCAACGTTACGAGATAAAAGTCTTTACTAGAGTGTGGTACTAGCCTACTAACGTTAACGTAACTAGTTCACTGATATGCGCCGTTTCTCTTCACTAATGGCGCTGTAGTAGTAGTTGAGGTAGGTGGGGAAGGGAGAGGAGAGGACAATAGTCTAGTCTAAAATAACCAGATACCATGGTTGTAGAGTTTGTTTGTATCCTGCTAATGAATTCCTGTGCAATGTGTTGTGGTCAACAGAATGTGTGTTATTTGGTTAAAGTGGTTTTAAACCTCTGTCCATTGAGCCACATCTTAAAATATTTTTGCTATTGTATTTGAACCAGCCTATCTTACCAATATAACACAGAGACTTTAAACTGTTTTTGTCTTGTAGACCATGGCAAGAGCGCACTCCAGGGAGCTGAGTGGGTACAAAACCACCTCCACCGGCTGAAGGGAAATGTAAAAGAACCTCCCTATCTCATGTTGGGATTGACACGCCAAAAGGAAGTCGAGGAAAAACTTCTTCAGGCACACAATGAAGACCACGAGGAATTGATGGAGAATTTTTCGTTTGTACATTTGGTTCATGTCAGAAGTCAGAGACACTCTTGAAAGTTTCAAGAAACCTTGTGAAATAGTTGAATAAAATAATTACGCTACCTACTGTGTTGTGAATGTTTTCTCTTTTTCAAGGTGTGCTTGGACCCCTTCAATCACCGCCTGCAGCTACACTGGAATTTTTTTACACTGGAATCTGATAGGTTTTACATAACTGGAGTGACAATTATCAATTTAATATTTGTAATATATCACTGTGTGTGTGTGTGTGTGTATGTGTGTATATATATAGTCTTCATATATTTATAGACTTCTGAAAGAAAATACAATACTAATATTGATGTAGTTTAATATTTGTAATATATATCGCAGTATATATAGTCTTCTACAATACAGTATAGTGAGGGTGATGAGCCCGGACGTGGGTGAGCTCTGCTCTGAGGGTGATGAGTCCCACCCCACTACTCATGCTCAACCCCCATTGGCTCACAGAAGGGTACTGTGAGTGGAGGTCTCAAACCCCATTGGCTCACAGAACTAGGGTGATGAGAGTGGAGGTAGGGTGATGAGAGTGGAGGTCTGCAGCTGGACCCTTTTGAGACCACCGGTGAAACACCAAACACCGGCATGCTTAAAGGACATGAGGAAATGAAAAATTACTTCTTTTTTTTTTAATTTTGTATTTATTTACTTTTTTTTATTTTTTTTTTACCTTGTTAGCTAATGTACAAAAGCAAAAATGTACAAATTTTCCCACATTTTCTGTCAAAATCTCATAACTTTACTTTATTGGAAATGTATTTTTAGTGGTTACTTCAATTTTTATGTACGCCATCCAATAATACCGTCAGACATTTTGTCCCAGTGACTTTAAATGTTTTTATCAACCTCAGCATCATCAGGTCTCACAGAGGCTTAGCGAGGCCTTGGAGGAACTGACATAAATAAGAGTCACATTTTCACAATAGAGACCAGTAAAGCTACTCAGAGCAGAGATCCAACAGAAAGGGTTCGATTGTGTCGGGTTTCCTCAGTGATGAACATTGTCTCTACTGTCTTCTCATCCCTTCCTCCCTCCCGTCTCAGCCCAGATTGGTCAGATGCAGCGTCCATCCTTCCTGAGGGCGGAGCCTCCCAGTGTGTTCAACTGGCTCTGCAGCTGTCTTCGAGGGGAGGAAGTCCCGCCCTTCCCCTTCCTGCCGGGGATCTGCCAGAGGACCCGGCTGCTGGTTCTGGTACGACCAAAGACCGTCTAGAAGATAGAAGAAGTTTAGTTGTGTTCACACGTATGACACTATTTATCGATCAGTTTATTGAAATGTGATCGGAGCTGATTGATCAACCGCCTTTTATATCTTTATCTTTGTTGTGTGTCTTTGTTTACGTGGTCAGCTGAAGGGAAGACGGACCGGGGAGGAGGGAAGGGATGGTTTGGAGGGCGAGGGGGTCGGTACTAGGGATGCATCGATCAATCGGCCAATAGACTTCAGGTCATTGGTGAATGGCTGAGCTTTGTCTCAACTGCCGATCACAAAATGAATGTGATGTAAAAGACAGTTTGTTTGATGTGACCTTCACCTGATCAGGCAGGTCAGCTACAGACCCCCAGTCTTCCTCAGGGGAAGGATGAGGTGACGAAGGCTGAGGCTCATCTACAGATCAGGGTTCAACCGGGTTTCGGAAGGTCGATATTTTTATTGTTAAACTGACCTGGATTCTGTTTTCTTTTTGTCTGGTGGGTTCAAGCATCATGGGACACTAAAACTCTCCATTGAAACAACCAGCCTGATGAGATCCTGTTAGTGTTATCAGCTCCTTAAGACAGGAGACCAATAAACATTATTGATTAATCAATGGATACAATGTGCATGTGGTGACTGTTCAGATGATACTAATCTCTCTCTCTCTCTCTCTCTCTCCCTCCCCCTCCCCCCCCCCTCCCCCCCTCCCTCAGAGTTATGCTCTCTATATCGTTGGAGATGAACACGCCACTTCGACTGATGTTTCAAAGTACCTGGCCAAGCTCACTCCAGGTCTGTCTGTCTGTCTGTCTGTCTGTCTCCAGGTCTGTCTCCAGGTCTGTCTGTCTGTCTGTCTCTCTCTCTCTCTCTCTCTCTCTCTCTCCAGGTCGGTCTGTCTGTCTGTCTGTCTGTCTGTCTGTCTGTCTCTCTCCAGGTCTGTCTGTCTGTCTGTCTCTCTCCAGGTCGGTCTGTCTGTCTGTCTCTCTCCAGGTCTGTCTGTCTGTCTGTCTGTCTGTCTCTCTCTCTCTCTCTCTCCAGGTCTGTCTGTCTGTCTCCAGGTCTGTCTCTCTCCAGGTCTGTCTGTCTCTCTCCAGGTCTGTCTCTCTCCAGGTCTGTCTGTCTCCAGGTCTGTCTCTCTCTCTCCAGGTCTGTCTGTCTGTCTGTCTGTCTCTCTCCAGGTCTGTCTGTCTGTCTCTCTCCAGGTCTGTCTGTCTGCCTGTCTGTCTGTCTCTCTCTCTCCAGGTCTGTCTGTCTGTCTGTCTGTCTCTCTCTCTCTCTCCAGGTCTGTCTGTCTCCAGGTCTGTCTGTCTCCAGGTCTGTCTGTCTGTCTGTCTGTCTCCAGGTCTGTCTGTCTCTCTCCAGGTCTGTCTGTCTGTCTCTCTCCAGGTCGGTCTGTCTGTCTGTCTCTCTCCAGGTCTGTCTGTCTGTCTGTCTCTCCAGGTCTGTCTGTCTGTCTCCAGGTCTGTCTCTCTCCAGGTCTGTCTGTCTCTCTCCAGGTCGGTCTGTCTGTCTGTCTGTCTGTCTGTCTCTCTCCAGGTCTGTCTGTCTGTCTGTCTCCAGGTCTGTCTGTCTGTCTGTCTGTCTCTCTCCAGGTCTGTCTGTCTGTCTGTCTGTCTGTCTGTCTCCAGGTCTGTCTGTCCTGTCTGTCTCTCTCCAGGTCTGTCTGTCTGTCTGTCTGTCTCTCTCTCTCTCTCCAGGTCTGTCTGTCTGTCTGTCTCCAGGTCTGTCTGTCCTGTCTGTCTCTCTCCAGGTCTGTCTGTCTGTCTGTCTGTCTGTCTCCAGGTCTGTCTGTCCTGTCTGTCTCTCTCCAGGTCTGTCTCTCTGTCTGTCTGTCTGTCTGTCCTGTCTGTCTCTCTCCATGTCTGTCTGTCTGTCTGTCTCCAGGTCTGTCTGTCCTGTCTGTCTCTCTCCAGGTCTGTCTCTCTGTCTCTCTGTCTGTCCTGTCTGTCTCTCTCCATGTCTGTCTGTCTGTCTCCAGGTCTGTCTGTCCTGTCTGTCTGTCTCCAGGTCTGTCAGTGTGTTTTTGTGACGAGTCATTTGACCTGATTGTGTTTGTGACCGGACCCTTGACTCTGTATTAGTGTGTGTTTGAACATTATTGACAGCCAGCCCTTATTACCTGCCAGTCCCATAATGCCTTGCTTCAGGGCCCAGTGACACAGAGAGAAAGGCGAGTGACGCAGGCTGCTGTATCAGCTGCTGGCCTCCTTTTGTTTCTGCTTCAATGACGGACCGGTATAGTGAGACAATAAACCACTGGTGTCATCAAGAGACAAATCACTGGAGATCGACTTGGTGGCCCGAGGGAGGATCTAGGGGGATCTCGCCAAGATATGGAGGCAACAGTAAATGTTGTCAAAATCCGATCAGCAGTGTATGAACAAATGGACAGATCCATTCTCCCCCACCCATTGGTTTCATCCTGGGGGGGGCAATAAAATGACCCCTCATGAAGACAGGAAGTTCAAAAACAGCTTTTCCTCCCGACTCCAGTACAACCACCTCAAGGGCACCATCAGTTTGTGTTAACGGAGGATTCTCCAGCTGGTCCGGGGATCCGACCCGGTGATCCTCTGGCCATGAACACACCTCTCTAACCGATGCTGTAGACTCAGAGCGAGGCTGCGTCAGGACTCCTGTTGTAGGAGGCGTTCAAAAACCTGAGAACCAAAAAGTTCTGTGACTTCAAGAAAAGCTTCATCAGTCTGACAGAAACCGTCGAGACGTCTAGACCTCAGATGGATTACATTAATATGACTCATTCCCTCCGTCTCTCTCTCTTTCCACCTCTTCATCCCTTCTTCTCTCTCTCTCTCTCTTCTCCTTCTCTCCCATCCCCTCCCCCCCATGTCTCCCCCTCTCTCAGGTCAGAAGTCCTGTGTGAGTGAACCAGCGTATAAAAGGTAATTCAACACTCGAGGCCTTGTTAGTTTAACTAGTTTAATTGAGCTTCTGTGTGTGACTGTGTTTTGGTAACCGATGTTCTTACTGTGTGTGTGTGTGTGTGTTTATTGTGTGTCTACTCTACTAATATTCAGTCTGTTGGTTCTAGGCAGAGCAGTGTGAAGGCTGAGTTGTCCAATGAGAGTCTGGCTG
Organism: Hoplostethus atlanticus; assembly: GCA_034670405.1. Classification (NCBI taxonomy): domain Eukaryota; kingdom Metazoa; phylum Chordata; class Actinopteri; order Trachichthyiformes; family Trachichthyidae; genus Hoplostethus; species Hoplostethus atlanticus. Next base: position 1,352,934 of record JAXDDX010000088.1, read on the forward strand.
AGAAGCTGGTGGTCTGGCTCACCTCAGCAGGTATTCCCTCAGCATCACCCTGCAGATCCACCCCGCTCACCGGCGGTCCTCGCTCCCCTCCACCACGCCGCCAACATTCAAACCGTCTGGCACTGCAGTGACATCATGCATGTCGTCATCGTGGACCGTCCTTTCACCACAGTAATAACATCCACCCTCTCCTTCCATTGGTCCAGGTTTCACCCTGAAGGACCTGGAGTCCGTCCCCTTTGGCGTGGCTCTGCCAATCAGAGAGGCCATCTACTGTTGCCGGGAGCAGCCGTGTTCTGATTGGTCAGAGGAGGTCTGTCTGTTGATTGGGCGGCAGGACCTCACCAAACAAGCCCACAAGATGACCCTGGCCAAGGGCAAAGCTGTGAGTGTGACATGAGTCAAGCGTTTTGATCTCGTTGTGTTGTTTCATCCTGTCCTTGTTGTGAAGCGCTTTACAAATAAAGTTATTATTATATGTTGAAAGAGTCAGGCTGGGTGCAGTACAGCCTCCCTGGGCGGGGGAACCAACCGGGGAAGGTCTGGTGTTCTTATTGAAACCAGACCTTCATGGGGAAGGTCCGGGTCTGGTTGGTTCCCCTGCCCATGGAGGTTTGGTGTTAATAATAACCATGGAGGGAAACCAACCGGGAGGTCTGGTGTTGGTAAGAGATCCTCTCAGAGTTCTCCCTCCTGTTTTCATGCCTGTCAGGACTCCAGTATCAAGTATCACTCACATATCTGTTTCCATGTTGCTGCACCGTGTTGCGTTGACTGCAGATACGTAATGATGCCCTGCATTAGCCCACCCCAGGGTGCTGCCAGTCACCCCGGGGTGCTGCCAGTCACCCCAGCATCAGCTGATGGTGAAGTGAAGGGTTTCACTCTAAATACCTGAAATTATCCAGTTGGTATATATCAAATATTTAGAAAATAAAAGTCTTAAGACCTAGTATTATAGTTGTAACCCATAATATGTTTTAGAAAATAAAAAAAATAATACTTTTTTTTTTCTCAAATAGTCGATTGTCTATTTTGGAATTAAACTGTTTCCAAATCAGTAAGATCCTCAGGACCAAACACCACCGAGCCTCTGGTCCTCAGGTCAACCACACTGGGGTCATGTCTCTATAGAGCTGCATTAGATAGTGTCTGAATATGTCTAGTGATGACTTAGGAAATAAGGTGTGTGTGTGTGTGTGTGTGTGTGTGTGTGTGTGTGTGTGTGTGTGTGTGTGTCCGTCCAGTCTGTGAGTTCAGGCCTGTCTATGGAGCCTCCCAACACCACTGAAGCAGACGAGGAGGAAGATGGGATGTCTGACATAATCCAGGAGGTAACAGCAAAACCACAGTCTGCTACTGGTTCCACTGGGAGCTGACCAGTACAACCACAGTCTTCTACAGTCTTTCTCCTCCCCTCCCCTCCTCTCCTCTCCTCCCCTCCTCTCCTCTCCATCTCCAGGTGACGGGGCTGATCTGGAGTCAGGATCTACGGGTCCAGGAGGTGAGGAGGCTCCTCCAGAGCTCCAGGCCGGTCCGGGTCAGCGTGGTCCAGCTCCCAGAGGTCTCGGACCACGAGTACATCGAGGAGAAGGAGAACAAGTGGGTATCGAGTGTTTGTTGGGATGTGTCCTGATCTTCATGACATCACATACCGCCGGCTTGTGCACCAAAGGGTCAGCAGAGAAGAGAGGTTGAGGTTGAGGTTGAGCCAGGCTGTAGATTAATGCTCATCAATGTCCGTAATGTCTTTTAAATGTCCTGGTACCCTGGTGACCCCGGGGAACCTCGGCAATACTTTTATTATTATTATTACTGAACTTTAATTTGATTTTCTGGGTTCAGAGAAAGTGTCGGTGTGTCTGGCGTCTTTCTGCTCATCCCTTTCTTCTCTTTCTCTTTCTGACATTGTTTCACTCGTTTTCTTACCTCTTTCTCTTTCTCTTATTTTTCTGTCACTGTCTTTTGTCTTACGTCTTTTGTATTTTGGTCTCTGTGGAAAAGTCTGATACAAAAAGATCCTGATTGGGCTTCCAGCTGTCAATCGGAGTCAATCAGATCAAGACTTATTGATCACTTTAATCTGACGTAGAGACTCGTCATTCTTTTGTTTCAACTCCGGTTACTGGATGCACACAACCTGCTCATGTCCATTCTCTGCCTGTCTGTCTGTCTGTCTGCCTGCCTGTCTGCCTGCCTGTCTGTCTGTCTGCCTGTCTGTCTCTTTCCCAGACTCCTCCAGTTGTGTCAGAGGACCATGGCTCTCCCGGTGGGTCGAGGCCTCTTCACTCTGTTCTCCTACCACCCGGTACCGACCGAACCCTTACCTGTGCCAAAACTCAACCTGACAGGTACGGGGGAAACGTGCACGCTCTTACTGTGTGTTCACGTGGACGTGCACGTGGAGGCTAATAATCCGATCTTATCTCGATTAAGGCAACACAGCAGCGACCATGATCCATGTGATTGTAAGCGGGTTAACACTTCTAGATTTCTGCTCAATCTTACAATTTTCTGTCTTTGTAAACCCTGAAAGTCCTTTTCCATTCAGGTGTTAATGTGTAAATGTGTCAAAAAGGTCAGAGGAGGTTGACCAGGCTGCACTGGTCCACATTATGGAGAGAATTACAGCATCTTCCACTCCATCTTCCACCAGTCTTATTAAGTATATATTATCTAAATGTATGGCCTTAGTATGTAAACGTCTTACAGTTATTAGAGCAGCTATTAGGTCTTAATTGTTTCACCATGATGACTCGTGTAGTTTCTCCAGAGAGCAGCAGTAGTGTTGGTTATCACATGACTACACTTCCAGTTGGTCACAGTGAGTTTGACCCTCACGTCCACTCTTAGATGGACACAGAACAGGTTGATGCAGTATGACGGACATGGTGTCTTCTTAAGCTGCTCATTTACAGTTTAGTTCTGTTCAATCAGAAACGGTAGAAACTTGTTAAATTGGTCTGGTAGCATTAAAAAGTCTTAAATTCCACCTCCTGAAGCCTTCAGATATCCTGTTTCTATCCTCCTCCGCCAGGCCGCGCCCCTCCCAGGAACACCATGGTGGATCTGAACAGCGGGAACATCGACGTTCCTCCCAACATGACCAGCTGGTCCAGCTTCCATAACGGGGTGGCGGCTGGACTCAAGATCGCCCCCGCCTCACAGGTCAGTGTGCCAGCCCACCTACCCACCTACCAACCCACCTACCAACCCACCTACCCACCAACCCACCTACCCACCTACCAACCCACCAACCCACCACCCCACCTACCCACCTACCCACCTACCAACCCACCAACCCACCACCCCACCTACCCACCTACCCACCTACCAACCCACCTACCCACCATCCCACCACCCCACCACTACTCCAGCCAGTCCTCTCTTCCTTGACTTCCCTGCAGTCGGTCATTCACTGCCCATTCATTCAATGCTCTCGTCCCGTTTCTGGGAGTTTGTGATGTACTGATTGTATTTGAACCTCTCTTAATCTCTCTCAAATGAACCCGACTGGACCTGCTCGGTTAAGGAACCTCCCTTTGTGTTTGGTCTCAGGTGGACTCGGCCTGGATAGCCTACAACAAGCCCAAAAGCCCTGAGCTGGCTAACGAGTACGCAGGCTTCCTCATGGCCCTGGGCCTCAACGGACACCTCACCAAGCTGGCCACGCTCAACATACACGACTACCTCACCAAGGTACACACACACACACACACATAGAGGCCTGCTTGTAGAGGCACATGAAAGTGAAGCCCTACCCATTGAGTTCCTTCAGGTCCTGAAATATTCTCAACTCAATCCCTTAAATGGTCTTGAATACACTTAAATGTAGCATTTTCAGTCTTAGATTAAGGGGGTCTTAAAAATGTTTTGTTTTTTTATCTGAACAGACCTTGTTCAGATGGTGAAATTGGTCTTTTATTTAAATCTCATTGGATTAAAAAGCTCTTAAAGTCTTAAATTTAAGTTGAAACCTGCAGACACCCTGTAGAAAGTCCCACAACTTACTAAGGTACACTCAACCTCAATAACACACAGATACACACAGATCGGGGGTTTAATGAATACCCTCGTACCTGAACGCCCCGTGTACAGTACACAGTGCTGTAAATTACTGGTTCTTCGCATGATGCGCCCACGCAATCTTGCCAGGAAAGAAAACAAATATTAACTCAGTTTACACACAGAGAGCTACACACTCATTCACTTACACACACACACACACACACACTTTTCTCTGGATGAGTGAAAATGAGAGCTGAGAGCACTGGAGCCAGGCAGCCAGTCAAAGTGAAACTCGGGTCTCTGAGAACCTTGAAGAACAACAGGATGCTGCAAGCGAAACGCCAGCAGACCCGACCGAGTTCTGCTAAATACAAACCCAGACACGTCGATGATGTGGGTGAGAACAAAGACGATCCAAACACAGACTCCAAACACAAGTTCAACTTTTTCAATATTTGAGTGTTTAACCCTGACGGATATGTAGCGCCACACTTCGCAGGTGCTCCAAAAATAGCTCAAGGGAAAGTTGTATTGTTGTGTATTGGTAAATCAGGATTCCTTGTGGATTTGAAAAAAATAGAAAATAAAATGAGGCCTTATAAGTTTTTGAAAACAAATGGATTTCCTTGAAAGTGCTTTTTTACATTTATTAAAATGGCACCAAAATGCCTCATCAGGTCTGAGGGAAACCCTGCGATGGATATTTGTGTTGATGCAGCAGCAGATTGAAAATGAAGGATTTCACCAGGACTTCTTGACTCGACGAGATCATAGTAAAAAAAAAAAAGAGGCTGTGATGTCTCATTTTGACCAGCGTCATCTTGAGTCCTTGAATTTCACCAAACAAACACCTGGAAGTCACTGAAAAGTCCTAGAACTTGATGTGAGTGAGTGTGTGAACCCCGATTTCCTCAGGTCAGGTGAGGTCAGACGAATCTTTGACCTTGGAAGTCAGGATCAATTAGTATTATCTGTGACCAAAATGGTTGTTTTGAGTTTTATGTTAAAATGATTTTATTGGTCCAAAAAAAAAATCCAAGGCGAAGCTGTAATCGATTTATGAAACCCTGAACTTGGACGGAGCACCTTAGGGTGAAGCGCAGGATCAGCCCCGACGAGGCGGTCGCTCTACGCAACTCCAATAATGCACCTAAAACAACAACACGACCTACCGCACTAGTTTGAGATCTGAATGTCATCAATCTTTATTTCAAATCCTTTACTTTGAAATGATCAAACAATGCAAACAGAATCACTTCATCCACCAAGTATAATCAATACACAGGAATTGATCTTGGTGGCTTCGGCGCTGAGACATTGACGACAGCCCGACCCATAACCCACTGGGGGTGGAAACCTTCAGTCAGCTCACCACTGGATCAGATCAGAGGGATACGATTCGATGACAAAACCATTATCAATACATCTCAATTTACGATTTTTGTGTTTTTTCTCCCATCAGCACAAACAAACGGGTGAAATAACTTTATTTAAACCATTTTTGAGACGAATGAATCTCTTAACATAAACACTTCAAACTCCGTCGTTTCGGGTTGAAAACAAATAATTTTATCACAAATTTTTTAAAGTGGCAGTTAATTAATTAATTAATAAATCTATTATTGATTTTTCTGCATCAAGAGAGAATCGCGATGCATCTAAGGATCAATTTATTTTCCCCCCTATCCCTCTTACATACTGAGACACGGTACCAGGACGGCAGCAGCTCCGAGTAAAACACGACAGACGGTAAAATGAGTGACGTGATGCAGGTAGCTGGTGGTTTTCAATGGTTTCTATTCTCGCTCTCAATGAGAAATTACTGAACTGACATACCCTGGATCAGTTCATCAGAATTATGTCGGGTTGTGGTTGAGAGCCCCCCCCCCTACTCTTTTACAACTGTAAAATGAGATCTGGTGTTTGAGTCTCTCGGTGGTTTTGAACGTCTCCCTGTGAGGCATCTTGTTGGCGTTGCGCTGGGAGGAGAGAGAGAGTCTTCTCTATTCTGGTCTGAGGGACCGGTCGAGTGTCGAGGCGTTGCAGGGAGTTTTCAGTTTCAAGTCCCGAGACACGTGGAGTCACAGCACAATGACATAGTGGTTAACTCACGGGGGCGTCAGTTTGTTTTCAGTTTGAGCTTCTCCTGGATGTGGAAGTAGAATCTAGTTCAGATAAAAGTGAGTGACAGTTCAATTATTGTGAACATTTAACATAGTTAAGCCTTAGAGGACCTTTAAATCCTCGCTCCTGTTCAACGAGACCGTGATCATCTGATTGGCTGGCTCCTCCATGGCTGTATGCACTGTGGAGAAGAGCTTTGACTCTGATTGGTTGATGTGATTGGCTGAATGGTCGGTCCTATTGATCCAGGGGGCCGTGGTGTTAAATATGATACTTGATAATTGTCTGCCCCCCCCCTCCCTCCCCCTCCCTCCCCCCTCAGGGCCATGAGATGACCAGTATCGGGCTCCTGCTGGGCGTATCTTCGGCCAAGCTGGGCACCATGGACATGTCAATCACCCGCCTGCTCAGTATACACATCCCCGCCCTGCTCCCGCCCACATCCACTGAGCTGGACGTACCGCACAACGTACAGGTGTGTGTGGTGTGTGTGTGTGTGTGTGGGTGTGTATATTAGGTTGAAACATTAAAGTTAACATAGTTCTGTGTTTCTATTGTATTTGATTCTGTTCTACTGTGCAGGTTGCTGCCGTGGTCGGCATTGGGCTGGTGTACCAGGGGACCGGACACAGACACAATGCTGAAGTCCTGCTGGCTGAGATAGGTGTGTGTGTGTGTGTGTGTGTGTGTGTGTGTGTGTGTGTGTGTGTGTGTGTGTGTGTGTGACAGGTTATGATATGGCATGAACACATAATGACATGTACAGCCACAGACATGGGAAGTGTCCTTCCTTCCTGCACCTGACTGATGTTAAAAAATGGAAATTCAAAGTGTGTGTGTGTGTGTGTGTGTGTGTGTGTGTGTGTGTGTGTGTGTTGCAGGTCGACCTCCTGGTCCAGAGATGGAGTACTGTACAGACAGAGAGTCCTACTCACTAGCCGCTGGACTCGCCTTGGGCATGGTCTGTCTGGGGGTGAGTCTCACACACACACACACACACTCAGTGTTTGTTTCATCCTGCTTGGAGTACCAGGTGGGTGGGGTTTACTGCATCAGGGCGATTAGTGATTGGATGGTGTCAGGGAAATGATCCATCACACACAGTAATCTAAAGCAGTATCAGATTACTTTTATAGGGGAAGGTGGGGTAATGTAATCTGTACCTTTTACCTCTTTTACCTCTTTTACCTCCTGTACTAACAACCTCAGGTAAAGCTAGTCCCGTCTAAAGCCCTATTAGGACAGGGTTAGTTTTACTGGGGGGGGCAGAGTAAAGTCATGTCCTCTTCAGTAGTTTAGTCATTTCCTGCAGGACGTCGTCCCGGTCTCTGCACCTGTTCTCCATCGTGTTTTGCAGCACGACCTCCTGTGATGACGATAACTCAACACACATTGTCCTGAATCCTGTCTGGGCGGGGCTTGAGTGGGATAAACAACAACTGGTCAAGGTTTTGGTATATCCTGGAATTATGAGAGGCGCATTGAAGACGGGGAAACGAGTCAGAGGATCGGTACAGCAGGATGTGTTTTCCTACTTGCTGTTCTGCTCACCGCTTTAGAAGAGTAACATCAACAAACCAACAAGGAAGAACATTTTTACATTGTGCAAGCACTGAATTATGGAAAGTATTGGAAAGTACGACTACATCAGGGCCAAGGAGGAAACCTGACCGCTGGAAAGACGTCACATCACATCGTCTGTTAGGGCAGTCGCCATGGTGATAAGAAAAATACACCAAACAACCAAATCGTCCCACATCACCAGAAGCTGTTTTCCTTTAGGTTGAGGGTTGAGTTGAAAGAGCTGAATGAAGAGACTCCCCGGAGAGAAACCTCATGTGAAGGTGTTATAATGCGTTATAATGCTCTCAGGGTTTGTTATTGTTCGTGTCCAGTGAGAAAGAGGAAGAGGAGAAATTCTCACGGGAGTTCAACAACCTCTCTCTGTCTTTCTGTCTGTCTCACCTTACGTTGTCCCTCCCCCTTCTCTCCCCCATCACCCATCCGACCTCATTTTCATTTTTTCCCTCCCGACTCGCCTTCCTCTCATCTCTGACCCTTCCTCCCCTCTTTCCTCACCACCATTCCCTCCATCGTTTCCTCACCTTTCCTCTGCCTTCTCCTCCCATTCTCTCACCCGACCATCCCTCCCTCCCTCCCCCCCTGCAGCATGGCAGTAACCTGATTGGTATGACGGACCTGAATGTTCCAGAGCAGCTGTATCAATACATGGTCGGGGGCCACCGCCGGGCCCAGGCCGGGGCCAACCGGGAGAGGCACAAGTCCCCCAGCTACCAAATCAAGGTAGACGGTGTTTCCTGTCTCTTCACTGTCTAGTAATGCAGGAATCATCAACATTAGGGGTTTTACAGTCACCTCACAAACCTCCTAACAACCATGTCTGGAGGTCATGGAGGTCTACTGGAGAACTGGCTGTGCACAATGTCTGAATATAAACCAACCAGGGAAGAAACAGAGAGAAACCTGAACCAGGTTGTTGTGGTGTGTCTGTAGATCATCCAGTAACGTTCTCAGTAAAAGTGATCAGTGTGATCAGGTAGATTTGTCTCCAAATGTAGGTTACTGTGACTCAGTAAACTGTCTTGTCTTTAGCCCTAGTCTCTACTCCAAAACACTCTGAGTTGGAGCTGGAGAAGAGTCAGCTAGTTAACCTGAACAAACTGGTAGCTAGCTAACTAGCCAGCAGGCTAAACACTAAATCAGATGGCAAAGTTTTATATTTGGAAATGCGATTGTTGCCAGGAGCTGAGGACCTCCAATATGGCCGCCAGGGGACGTGTTATGTCACCTGGATGTCCTGTACAAGAATTCATCAGTTGTTGTGCTTTTTTGTGACACTATTAACTATTGCTCCAGGAGGGAGACACCATCAACGTGGACGTGACGTGTCCCGGGGCCACGCTGGCCCTCGCCATGATCTACCTCAAGACCAACAACAGGTGAGAACACCACCCTTCTGTAGTATAGTACTATAGTATATAGTATAGTAGTATATAGTATAGTAGGTAGCTTAAGTCCTCGGTTGACAGAATGATCGTTTTTACAGATTGGATCATCAAGATTTTAGAAATATTGAATCATAAACTTCAGGTAACGATTATATCAGAAATATTTATAATTCAAAATTTAATTGATATAAACAAACCAAATGTATAATTTGGTTTGTTTATATCAATTAAATTATTCTGTCAACCATTTCTCTAATTCTGGTTTAATAACTTGGACATGAAGCTCTATTATCACATCAGGGTTTTCTAAACTATTCACCATGTTACATTTGCAATAAGTCACATGTACACAATGTTATGTTGGCCAAAGTATGGAAAAGCCACCTGTGTACTAAACAAGGCGTAGTAATAGTAGTATTGATCATAGTACTAGCACTAGCAGTACTAGTAGTTGTAGTAGTAGTAGCAGCAGTACACTCTGAAAATGTCATTATTAACCTCTTGTGTTGAAAAGTATGTGTGTTGTCCCAAAAAAACAGATGTGTTAAAATGACACATCCTTTTTAGCGTGTAGTGTAGTAGCGGTGCCACCACTAAGTAGTAGTGGTGGCAGTAGTGGTAAAAGTACTGCTAATTGTAATAACTTTATTTAAATGTTTCACAAAACAATTGCAGCTCAAATTTCCTTCCGATCATTTTAAGATGAAACTGAAAGAATGTATGCATCCATCAAAGCTCGTGCGTTTGAACGTGATTGGTGGAGACCTGGATCTGCCTCTTACCAGCTCTCCACGTCTGAGCAGCTGGCAGGACGTCCTAACCTCCCCGTGGAAAATGTCACGGGCCAATCACGGCTCGGCGTTGTCCCATTACGCTGCGGAGGAACCGGTCTCCTCCAGACCCCTTCAGGGCTTAGTTGCCTTCTGCTATTGGTCAAGAGGTTTCAGTCTTCCCCGAGGCTCGTCTGATGCCGTCTCCCCATTGGTTGAGACGGTGTTCGAGGACAGTATTAACACCTCCTTGTCACTTCCTGGTTCTGTCCCCTAGGTCGATTGCTGATTGGCTGAAGGCTCCAGACACCATGTTCCTGCTGGACTTCATCAAACCGGAGTTTCTGCTGCTGAGGGTGAGCGTGTGTGTGTTGTGTGTATATGTGTGTGTGTGTGTGTGTGTGTGTGTGTGTGTGTGTGTTTCTCACCACTTTTTCCACCTCACGTTAATGTTGTACGCCCTTCTCTCTCTTTTCCTCTTTCCACTCTCTCCTTTCTCTCTCTCCCCTAGACTCTTGCTAGGTGTATCATCATGTGGGATGAGATCCTGCCTAATGCTGAGTGGGTCAGCAGTAATGTACCTCAGGTTAGACAGTACACACACACACACACACACACACACACACACACACAGAGGATCCCTGGATAAAAAGGTTAGAAATATGAATATGTCTGTTAATGTATAATAAAGTTATCTGTTGTGTGTTCAGATAATCCAGGAGAACATCGGCAACACGGCGGTGTCAGAGGACATGAACATGGAGACTCTGGCGTGAGTATCACAGATCTGGGATCTGGTCTTTGGGTCAATAAGCAGCATTTTGACAGCGTCTCACTTCTGTAGTTTGACTTATTCACGGTGGAAGCAGGGTGTTGAGGGTGTTGAGGTGGGAATGTTCAAAAATACAACCATTATTATCATTTCTTCTTCTATGGTCTGTAGCGGTGGTAGTAATGTTCTGACGTCGGTTTGTCCCCAGACAAGCTCATGACTACATCATCGCCGGGGCCTGCATGGCGGTGGGCTTCCACTTTGCCGGCTCCGCCAACTCAGACGCCTTCGACTGTCTCTACAAGTTCGCCAGGAGCTTCATGACGTGTCTAACCTCCGCTTCAGCCGCTGTGGTGAGTGTGTGTGTGTGTGAGTGTGTGTGTGTGTGTGTGTGTGTGTGTGTGTGTGTGTGAGAGTGTGTTTTTACTTCTATCTTTATTAGCACCAAATGTCCTCACAAGGATGGGAAGAACATTTTGCTGCTCCTCGTGAAGCGTGTTTTTTTTTTTTTTACACTTTTCTTCAGTCTGTCTCATCTACTTTTACTTCAGTTGATGATTTCCTGTATTTCCCAGAATACCTTTCAACAACCCCCTGAGAACGTTGTCTGAACTTGCTGCATTCAGCTGTGGGTTATACGGTTATACGGTTATACGTGTAGAGCAACAGCAATGGAGATAGCATAGTAAGAGGAAGAGGTTATCTTGTTTCCCTTACTTTACTCCCTTAGGCTGTCGGCTGCATTGCATTGTGGTCTATCTCGGCTACTGCATTGCATTGTGGTCTATCTCGGCTACTGCATTGCATTCTGATCTATCTCAGCTACTGCATTGCATTCTGGTCTATCTTGCTACTGCATTGCATTCTGGTCTATCTCCTGTCGGTGTAGAAATTGGTCTCTCTCTCTCCTCTGATGGATTTCTCCTGTATGATTGTTGATCGTCGGTCTAGAAAGAAGCCCTTGCTCTTTGATTCTGATTGGCTGACACCAAAACCTGACGGTTACCGTTGATGGTTTAGATCAATGAAACATTTCCTGATATCAAACTGGAAATATCTCAACATGACTTCACGTCGTCTACGATTGGCCAGTTATCCACAGAAGAAGAAAGTAAAGTGTTTTAGGAAGGATTTTTAGGGTGTTTTTGTGTGTCGTGGATCTGGAGGCTTTATTTCGTGGTCTGTCTGAATCTGTGTTTATCTGTGTATTCAACATCCTGTCATCTCCTTGTCTGGCCTCCTCGTCCAGACGGGTCACTACAACCTGCAGACCTGCCTGTCCATGGTGCTGCTGTCTCTCTCCATGGTGATGTCCGGCTCGGGGAACCTGAAGGTCCTGCAGCTCTGCCGCTTCCTCCACAAGAGGACCAGCGGCGAGATGAACTACGGCTTCCACATGGCTCACCACATGGCCCTGGGCCTCCTGTTCCTGGGAGGGGGGAGGTGAGACACACACACACACACACACACACACACACACACACACACACACACAGCTAGGTGCCCTTGAGCATGTAGCCTAGAGTTTAGAGGAGCTGGCTTGTGGATGTGGACTCCCTGAAGCCCTGCTACTCCCTCTTAGACGTCACGTGAGGTGGACGTCTGGGCGGGGGAAATTGAATGAGAAACACTTCCCTCCACCTTAATAGATACCAAGGTCAAGGTGCCCTTGAGCAAGGCACCGGGCCCCCAACCGCCCCAGTTGGAGCTGCTCACTGGCCAGCAGTGGAAGACTGTGGTTATACTGGGAAGCTCCCTGGTTTGAATGTGCAGGGTGTTGCTGCAAAATGTCATGCAAACATAAATAGAGGCTCCACGCACACACACACACACACACACACACACACACACACACACACACACCAGATTTCAGAAGGCTCGGGGCTGTTATTTCTGGGAAGGGACACACACATACTGCATACATCTATCGGCATGGGTAAAGACACACACACACACACACACACACACACACACCAGGTTCTTCCAAACAGAAGCTCCTACTCTGTCATCATGTGTTGCAGATCTCTCCACCTCCAGCCTTTTGATTTCTATTCCGGTCCTGTCTGGTTTTAGCCCCGCCCACGCGGCGGCGGGGCCTCAGTTTGAACGGCAGGCGTTGGTCTGTTGCCCGTGTTATTTCTGGTTATGAAAACCCACGAGTGCGTTTCACCATCTGAGGTCAGAGGTTGCAGCAGAGAGCGCCTCGCTGTTTTCCTTTCATTCATTCATTCTGTTTTTCTTTTTCTTTCATTTAATTTCTCCACTTTCACTCACACTTTGTCCTCGCTGGATCTGTCATTCTCTCTCTCTCTCTCTCTCTCTCTCTCTCTCTCTCTCTCTCTCTCTCTAATGTCACCGATGTTTTTTCGGTTTCTGTTCTCTCTCTGCGTTTCCTCACTGAGTTTCTCTTCCCATTCTTTATGCTGTTTCAGCAGGAAGCTGAAGTGAAACTTGAGTTTGTGCTCAGACTACAGATAGTCATTTAGATAGAACCGTACTGCAGGACTTTACTATCACGGTGAGGACTAGTGATATGTGGATGTGTACAGACTACAAGCTTTTATCTGATTGTAAAGTTGATCATATTAAAACATCCCACTTCTTCCATAAAGTTCACAATATGAATGAGTGTAATGATGAAAAAAATCTGATGCTTTATTGATCCCTGTATCTAAATTCTCCTCTCTCTCGCCCCCCTCTGAGGAGGTCAGAGGTCAGAGACAGAGCTGTTAGGGGTTCAGATGGCACAAAATGAAAGCACATGATGAAACTTTTCCAGACTGGATCCTCTGTATTTAAGTGTCATTGAATGCTGAACTTCAGGGAATGATTTCTCTTTACGTATGGCAACTTGAAACCCTTATGCAGCTCTTACTGTACCTACTGTACCTGTACTGTAAAACAGAAAAGATAAAACGTCATTGTCAGCGTCGTCCTGGAGGAGCCGCTTTGACTGAAGAGGAACTTGACCCCTGTTGAACGTCTCCAAACAGCCTCTCCTGTCTGACCCAGCTTGTTGTAATGGCTCCATCAGCGTGAGGAGACACTTCACGCCGGCCTGTTGCGTTCAAGAGCCTCAGACACGGCGCTGACGCAAACCAGATTACAACACATCTGGTTTCACAAACAGGGGCCGGCATTGTTCATGATTTGGGGCGATGCCCTGTGTGTGTGTGTGTGTGTGTGTTTGTGGTGAGAGGTAAATTCCTACTCTAAGTATGTGTTTATACTGCAATATTTGTATTGTCCTGTGCCAAGTACACTTCTAACTCTGTGTGTGTTTGTAATTTTGTGATTGTCACCGTTCCAACAAGTGGGCAATTTTAGTTGTTTAGTTTTAGCGCACTTAGATGTTGTTAGTGGCAGTGGTGAGAGTATAAGTGTGTGTGTGTGTGTGTGTGTGTGTGTGTGTGTGTTGACCGTGTGTTTATGTCATCCTACATTAGGTACACTCTGAGCACCTCCAATTCAGCCATCGCTGCCCTGCTGTGTGCCCTCTACCCACACTTCCCTGCTCACAGTACTGACAACCGGTGAGACTGATAAGAAAACAATGGACACACAACAGACCTCGGTCAAGTACTACATACAAATACTTCATGCAGTTTGTTTTAGACTACCTTTTGTGCCGGGTGGGTGGGGTTTGACACACAGGACAGTACCATGAGTGGGTTAGACAATCACAGAAATGAATGAATGTCAACCTAGTTTAGTTTTCCTGTGATCGACGACCTCTGACCCTCTGACGACCTCTCTGACCCTTTGACAACCTCTCTGACCCTTTGACGACCTCTCTGACCCTATCTGACGGAGGTTATTCTTTGCAAATAGTGTGTGATTCCCTCCACCAGATGCACACAAAGCACAAAATATTGAAGATATTGTTTTGTGCCGATATTCAATATCTTTATATCTGGCGATTTTCATGCTTAAACATGACAGATATACCATGTTACTCCCTGAATGGACACTAAAACTGTGAAACCAGACTAAGATTCTTTCAGATGGGTTATCGACGACGTAAAGCAGGACGACAACCATAGAGGAAACTGTCGGACTTAAATGAATAAAGAAGAAAATGTCATTGCAGCTTTTCTAGACTGTTTTTATGTAGCTGTGCTCCATCATATCGTCAGTGGATGACATGACTGGTCTGATATTGGCCCAACATATCTGCAAACCGAATCTAGTCCTAGCATATACACTAGCATATACAACTATACACATGTCAAAGGCTGTGTGCTGATGCTGCCCTCCTCCCTGCAGATACCACCTCCAGGCCCTGCGGCACCTTGGGGTGCTGGCTGCTGAGCCACGCCTGCTGGTGCCCGTGGACGTGGACTCCCTGAAGCCCTGCTACGCCCTCTTAGACGTCACGTACAAGGTAAAGTAGTAGCAGGTGGCCTAGAGGTTGCGTATGAGAAGCACTCCTGCCTCCTTCAGCTACTGGCATCCCTTGAGCAAGGCACTTAACCCCCCCAATAGTTCCAGTGGAACAGCTCAGTGGCCACCAGTAGAAGACTGTGGTTGTACTGGGCAGCTCCCAGGTGTGAATGTGAAGCAGCATGGTGCTTCCTGGATTCTAGGGCGTTCTAGGTGCTGAGGTTGGAACTAAGAGAATCACTGAGCTACTTCCTGGTCTGTGAACGCACCACACACCAGCCTAGAGCTGCCTGGTGGGCCAGACACACTGGGTTTCCCTCATGCTGGACTCTGAGGGTCTAGAGGCCTGGAGGGTGCTTGATGTAATTCCTCATTGTACCTCATAAGCTCCTAGTTGCTTTGGTCTGTTCCTGCTTTCCTTAGTTGTTGTTGCTGTGACTTCCCTACACTAGCCTCACTTTGATAGCCACAACGTAGCTCACTGATGGCCACGCCCATATGGCATGACACGCCCACACCAAATGGTGTATGCCCCAAAACATCCCCAGTATCATTGAAAAGCTAATTCTTCTGCTTTGCTGACTGTAGAGATACAAAGAGGAACTGTGAGTCACCTCCCTTGACCTTATCTCCCTCCTTCTGTCTCTCCATTTCTGCCTCTATCTGCATCACAGATGTTCTTGTCAACGTTGTCCGTAGTTGTCACTTCCTCTTGATAAGCTCTTTTACACACAAGCACATGCAAACACATGCAAATGCAAGCTGTACAAGATGTGGTGGTTTCGGTTCATCGAGGTGTAAAAGAGCGCCCGTCCGCCAAACCACCACGTTCTGCTTTCAGTCAGCGCTGCAGGACTGAGGCTTCATCCAGCAGCTCAAACACTGGAGGTGTGACACATGTGACTTCACACTGCTCAGCCAGAGCCAGGCCTCTGCTAACCATGCTTAGCATTGTTAGCATCAAAGCTTTTTTTTTTAACCACCCAAGTCAAAATATCCAGAGTAGAAAAAGATTAGGACCACCTTCCTAATATTGTAACACCAAGATATCAATATCTCATCAATATCTCATCAATAACATGAATTTCAAGAACACAAATCTTTTTCCTTTTTTAGACCAATGTCACTCAGATATCGTAGTAAATATGCCGTGAATATTAGAACATTAGGACAAACTTTCTAACGTTGAGTTGCAACCACTTATGCACACTCGGTCTTAAATGGGCATTAAGTAATCTATGACCTCCAGCGACCCCCATCACCTCTCCCACCCCCCTTGAGCTACAGTGGCCTGTATTGACAGAAAGTTAGAGCTAGATTCTTAGAGCAGAGTAATATATCACCGTGCTAAACTCCCCTTTTAAACCCCTTGAAGTTCTTCTCCCCTTCATCTCCATCTCCCCTTCATCAGTGAAGTGGATTTAATCGGTCAAAACAACAAGGGATCATGGCTTTCACCCTTTCCACCGTTTCATCCTACAGCAGTTTGCCTTTGTAGGACAACATTGATATCTGCGACAGTAGCCAAGGAACTTCCTGGTATCTGGATGTAAGTTGACGTACCCGAGACCCCGTCCCAGTCAAGACAGAAACTGGACACATCCTTCCACGAGAATTAAAAGCTCCTCATGTTTTTCCACGTACTCCATATTCCCTCAGCCAGTCTGTCTGGAGCACAGCAACTATTTCAAACATTCAGAGTGTGTGTCTGCCCTGGCGTGTTTGGTTTGTAAGTAAAGCCAGCCATTGTTGTTTCGATACGCTGCAGTTATATCTTCAGCATGCAGTAAATAGCATCTGAATTACAGGAGCAGTGAACTCTACATCTCATTGTGTTTCTTTACTGACGTGGCCATTTCATGTTGCACTTTTCTCTTCTGTCTCGCTGCAGTACTGTGGGTACTTGCACTGGCGCTTTCTGGTTGTAAAGTATTTTGAGTTTAAAAGTCAGGACAAAGTGAGGTGGCAGGATGAGTTCAAATGTGCACATCCAATGGCAAAAGAGGCAGCAGAGGATAGAAAAGTGAGTGGGCTGGGAAAAGTGTGGAAAGTGAATGAGGAATGCTCTCTCCACCCTCCACAACTACTTTGAGATGACCTCAAGCAAAGCACCGCGGCCAACAGCAGAAGACTGTGGTTGCACGGAGTGTGTAACTATGAATGTGAAGAAGGTCGACGCTGAAAAACGGCATGCATGCTCAGCAAACCTTCCCTTGATGAATAAAAGTTTAAAGACGGCCGGAGCCTGGACAAAAGTAGATTTGAGGCAGAAATGAAGGCGTCAGTGGATTCAAGCTCCCAGTGTTTTTATTGCAGCGTTTCCAGAGGTGAAGGATGGCTGAAGGTCTGAGACGGAGGTTGCTGTCCATAGTGAGGACCACCTCTGACAGCACTCTGCATTCAATTACATTCACAGCAGAGCGCTCGGCCTGACGCTGTGAGCATCAATCAACTCATAACGTCACTCCCTGTGTGAGGGATGACGCATTTGATATGCTTTAACAGAATCCACCAAGTTAAAGATATTAAAAGGAACAGTTGTCACCCCAAAATGTCATTATCATGTCAAAAGTGCATCGAAGTTCATCCAACCACCAAACACACCCGAGTTGCCACACTTCCATCTCCGCTTCCTCCCAAACCGTTAAAGTGAACGGTGTCTGGTTGCTTAGAGGCATAGAATCACCATCAAATCAGCGAAACCGCCTCGATAATCCAAATGTTTTGTATCCAAACCGATTGCACTGGTTGGTACCCAGCAGCACCGAGAGCATGCAGAGGGTTGTACGGTGCATGCAACCATTCACGCTTTTCAACAAGGAAGTGTCAGTGAGGTAGTAGGGTCAATAAAGCTGTTTTGGACTTCTTGGATTGTGCTGGACAAGCTGCTTACAGAAACCTGGTGCTAATTTCTGTCTTTATTGGAGCTTGAGGCAACCAGGTTCATTGTTTAAGAGGAAGCTGAGATGGGACTTCAGTATCGAACTCGCTGTGGTTGGTGGTTGTACAAACTTCAGTGGCGCTTCCACTGACATGGGAGAGTTTTTAATTTTGGGGTGAACTATTCCTTTGAGGATCGTTATCTCTGCCAAGCCAGGCAGCAAGATGGCAGAGGGAGTAGGGACACCGTCCTTCAACCGGAGAACAGGTTCAACCCTCTGTTTTGGCGAACATGGAAGGGTCCTTGAGTGTCCTTGAGCAAGACACTGAATCCATACCAGCTCCAGGGGTCCTGCTGTTCTGTAGCTGACCTCTGACCCTAACACCTCTACCCTGCGGTGAAGGTGTTCCAGTTGTCTGTGCATGCATGATTATATTACTGTTGTAATGACATCATTTCCTCTGGTTTCAGGAGACCCAGTGGTACGAGGAGACGACCGTGGAACTGATGGCTCCCACCATGCTTCCAGAGCTAAGCCTCCTCAAACGGGTAACGCGTGGGAAACGTAGTTCATAGCTTTGGGATGTTGTAGTCCACTGGCCTTGCTGAATGAACACTACTCGGTGTTAAATGGGTAGATGGGTAAATCCTTTTGTTACCCAAACAAAACTGACGTAGAAGTAGAGGCAGGTTGAGGGAAAGAGGATTACAGCACTTCAGTTAGATTTGTGTTATTTGTTGCAGATCAAGGTGAAGTTGATGATTGTTTGTCCCAGGGGGTGAAGTTAAAGTCACCTTGTTTATTGTGTTGTTTGCATCATGGGGATGTTTGTGGATGTGTTTGTTGCAGGTCAAGGTGAAGGGGCCACGCTACTGGGAACTGTCCATAGACCTCAGCAAAGAAACACAGCACCTGAAGTAAGTATGGGGGGGCGCTGAAAGGGAATCGAATGAACAACTAAATATCCAGAGTGTACCACCTGCTTTCTTCCATGAAACAGTCTGATCAGGTGAATCCAGGTGAAAGCTCTGATCCTTTATTGATTTGACCTGTGAAATCCACTTCAGCCATGAAGGACAGATGAAGATGAAGTGGAGGAAACCGGTTAGAGAAGGATTATTAAGCCACGAGGCACCTGGGATGTTTATGGCGTCTGAGGGTAGCTCTTTATTGTCCCGGAGGGGAAATTTCAGATGCAGAAATGGGTTGAACATGTAATAAAACCTGTAATAAATGATCCGATAATGTAAGAACACTGAGAAAGAGCCTCTGCCCCCCCCCCCCCCCTCCCCTCTCCATCCAGGTCCATCCTGTCCAGAGATGGGGTGTTGTATGTGAAGCTGAGGGCCGGCCAGCTGCCCTACAAGGACGACCCTCAGGGCTGGAAGAGCCTGCTGGCCTCCACCGTCAACCACCGCAACTGTGGATTCAGGGCCTTCAAGGTAAACGCAGAATGACAGAAGTCGCATCTCCCGGTATTATATAAGGCTAGACGTTTCTTACTGTAGTCTTTCAAATAATGGGAGAACTGGGAAGCTTTGAGTGGCTGGAATCAACTTCCCGTCCGTTTTGCACTTGCCTGGCAGAACGGTTGTTCATGAAACCAAATCCCAATGGTAGGGGAACAAGGAAGCGCAGAAACCTGATCGGCTGTTGGTGGCTGTTGGTAGTTGTTGGTGGCTGTTGGTAGTTGTTGGTGGCTGTTGGTGGCTGTTGGTTGCTGTTGGTTGCTGTTGGTAGTTGTTGGTAGTTGTTGGTGGCTGTTGGTTGCTGATGACCACAAAAAGCCATGGCCAGCTTTTCTCGGCTGAGAAAGTTCACACATCAGCCAAATCCACTCCTCCTGTTGCTGGCTTTGTGAATGCAGGGTTACTGTCCTAAGCAACCAAGTGGTTAGAAAGACCGCCCTGCGACTGGAGGACCCCGGGTTCAAGCCCCCATCCTGCTGAAGTGTCCTTGAGCAAGACACTGAATCACCTTCCAGCTCCGAAAAGGGAATAAATAAAGTTTATCTGAGGCATACTGCTGCTAGCTAGTCTCAGCACTGTTATGAACAGGATCATCAGGGTGAAGAGTCACAGGGATGATGTCTAATCCCTACTGTACAAAGACAAACATCCTATAGGCCTGGAACTGCACGCCGGTGTGTTTAGACACTGACACTGTGTTTAGTCTGTAGCTGTTCAACACAACTGTGATGTCAGACTTTTCAAATGTTTGAGTTTTCAGAACAGGTTTACAGTAGAAAAAAACAGCTTAGAAAACACAACATATGACACAAAGATCACTGTAAGACCAGGCAATACAGAGTGTCACTCATTAGTACAAAATACAAAGTTCTTAAACAGGCATAAGACTATATCATTTCATGTGCAAATCAATAAAGTGCAGTGGGAGTAAATTAATTGATGTAGAACTTTTCATCAATACAACAGTTTTATAGAAAGTGGAACATCGGCAGGAAAGCAAGAGGAGAAAAAGTGCAGCAGTGCAGCATGAATCTTTTACTGCAACGTCTTGCAAAATGCACACGTCACTGTTGGAGACGTCTAATGATTCTTTCAGCCAATGCTTGGTTTGAAATAACTTTCCTCCAATATGATCATATCAGCACGATATCACGATTTTAATACCAGCATGGGATTTGGCGCAAGAGTACAATGGAGTGACTTGGGTGATAAAGTGATCAAGTCTCCGATGCAGCTACATGTCGTCTTCTTGAACGAGGCATCAAATGACTAATCCACCCTCAGATATCGTCAGTCTGTGATGTTCAACGTATTCCAGGAGTTATTTTGCGATAAAGTGCAATAAAGAGTCTGTATGATTGTTGACTGTTGGTGCAAAATGGGTCTGGAAAGCAGCCGTTTACCGTTGGCCACCAAAAAACAACAAGATGGACCCAGGGATGCAACGTGCATCACCAATAGCAGTTTGAGGGTGGATCTGTCCTTTGAGAGAGAGGTTTTAAATAGACCAGACATTGAAGAGATTGCTCAGGGAAGTCTGTATATCAGCAAATGTTTTTCTTAACTTTTGTTTATCCAGGGAATGTTTGCTGAGCACACCCACACCCTGCTTCACTTGCAAACACTTTAACTCATTCACTCCTGCTCAGTGCAACCACAGCCTGCTGCTGTCGGCGCTGAGCAGCTTAGTGAGCGGCTGGGCGGTGCAGTGCCTTGCTGAAGGGCACGAGGTCATCAATAGAAGTGGACTGACCTCCTCCCTCATGGCTGGCAGCGTCCCGTCTTGGCAGGTTGTCACCACAGGTGCAGCAGTCGGCTGGTTGACAGAATATTAGTGGTTTCCTGTTCTCTCTGTCAATACGCTGCAGGACTAGAAAACGACTCATTCCACTGCTCTCCTCCATCCTCCCTCTCTCCCTCCCTTCTTCTCCCCCTTTCCATCCATCTTCCCCTCCCTTCCTCCATACCACTTTCTGTTCTTTTACATTACATTACAGTCATTTAGCAGACGCTTTTATCCAAAGCGACTTACAATAAGTGCATTCAACATAGGTAGGCAAGAAAACTACTAGTCACCAGAAATCGTAAGTGCATTTCCTTCCTAAACAAGCAACTAAGAGCATAACTAGTGTTAAGGTAAGAGTGCAATAAGTTAGCAACCTACTATATCTTAAACAAATGAGACAAATAAGAGAATCAAATAAACAAGAGCTAAGACAAATAAGTGTATCAAATGAACAAGAGCCAATAAACAAGAGCTCAGACACATAATTGATGACAAATAGGCAAGGCTAAGAGGAAGGGTCAGGGTAGTGTTTCCTGAAGAGGTGGGTTTTCAGCCTGCGGCGAAAGATGGGCAGCGACTCTGCTGTCCTGACATCAGTGGGGAGTTCATTCCACCACTGCGGGGCCAGGACAGAGAAGAGCCGTGACCGGGTAGATCGGCCGCAGGGCCCTCTGAGCGACGGGGCAACCAGTCGCCTCGAGGCAGCAGAGCGAAGTGGTCGGGCGGGGGTGTAAGGCTTGACCATAGCCTGGAGGTAAGAAGGAGCTGTTCCTTTCACTGCCCTATAGGCTAGCACCAGGGTCTTGAACTGGATGCGAGCCGCTACAGGGAGCCAGTGTAGAGAACGGAGAAGGGTAGTTGTAGGGTAGTTGTAGTTCTTCCTTCCCACCTTTGCTCTTTGTCTTTCTTTTCCCTCCCTGCCTTCTTTCCATCCTTCCTCCCTCCGTCTCAGGGTGCCTGCAGGTCCATATACTGTCTTAACAGGTCCTATCTAAGATCAAGGCCTTGAAGGGTCTTCAATACGGTGAAATTCAGTTTTAGAGGTCTTTAAAATGTTTCTTGGTGTGCTGCTTTTACGATGAGAAATCAGCCCAGTCATGCAGACGATATTCTGACTGGTCTTTAAAGTCTTCTCTACCCGTCCTTGCTATTTTCTCTTCGTTGCTTCCTCTCTTTCTGTCCGCATTTCGTTCTGGAGTTTGGATTGATTGTCTAAATAATGCCGCCTTTTAATTTCCATGTCTGTGTCTGCAGCCTGAAGCCATCTCCACCTTCACCTCCGACCCCGCCCTGATCTCCTTCGCTGAGTACTTCTGTAAAGCCTCTGAAGGAATGGAACATGTGAGTTGTTTGTTTGTTCCTACAGCTTGAGGCCAGTTTCCTCTGCTTCTGTGTTGCAGCACCAAAACAACCATGACGCTTGTTTTGGTGTATGGGGAGACAAGCCTGTAGTCAGCTCCACCAATCAGAAGTCATGTATCACCAGCCTGTAGTCAGCTCCACCAATCAGAGGTCATGTATCACCAGCCTGTAGTCAGCTCCACCAATCAGAGGTCATGTATCACCAGTCTGTAGTCAGCTCCACCAATCAGAAGTCATGTATCACCAGTCTGTAGTCAGCTCCACCAATCAGAAGTCATGTATCACCAGCCTGTAGTCAGCTCCACCAATCAGAAGTCATGTATCACCAGCCTGTAGTCAGCTCTACCAATCAGAGGTCATGTATCACCAGCCTGTAGTCAGCTCCACCAATCAGAGGTCATGTATCACCAGCCTGTAGTCAGCTCCACCAATCAGAGGTCATGTATCACCAGCCTGTAGTCAGCTCCACCAATCAGAGGTCATGTATCACCAGCCTGTAGTCAGCTCCACCAATCAGAAGTCATGTATCACCAGCCTGTAGTCAGCTCCACCAATCAGAGGTCATGTATCACCAGTCTGCAGTCAGCTCCACCAATCAGAAGTCATGTATCACCAGTCTGTAGTCAGCTCCACCAATCAGAAGTCATGTATCACCAGTCTGTAGTCAGCTCCACCAATCAGAAGTCATGTATCAGGGTGTATCCCAGGCAGGTAAAAGTCAAGGAATTGGATAAATTCTCTGAGGAAGTCTGGGAATATCAGGGAATTTTCCAAACTGGTCTTTACTTTATAGGAATCTTGCAGAATGTCTTCGTTCCATCAGCTGGTGGTTTTCAGCCCAACTGGACCGTTGAGCTTTAGAAGAGCAACATTAACAAACCAGGAAGGAAGATCGTTTTTAGCTCATGGAAGCGCTCCGACTTAGTTTTTCAAAGTCGTGGAAAAGTTGTGGAATTTTACATCATGGCCACGGTGGGAACACTCTACTGATTTGCGCTTTTTCTGGCATTAGCGGTTGTTTTTTCTCCCCTTTCCCTCCATTCCCCATGGAGAGGCAGTTGGTAAACAATAGTTCATTGTTAATTGCCCAGGCTGGTTAAATAAAGGTTAAAAACCCAACATAGTGTGTGGTGGGTCTGGCCGCAACTGCAACATTCCCCCACTGTTGAACCTTCACAGTGCACCCAGTATTCCAGCTAATATATTGTTTCCTGATTTGGGTCTCCTGCAGGATAAGCTGCTTATAAGCATCATCATGTCCAAGTCACAAGTAACATGCATACGTGAAAACAAGAATATTCTGGAAATTAAATTGGAAACAAAACTTAGAAAACTGCAAAAACCAACAGTAAACAGGAAGAGGCGTTCATAAGCCTCATTTATCCTGGGTAATCACAGCGCTCTTATTCTGAGGGCGTAGTCCAGTAATATGTGCATGCAAACACACTGAACGTCTCTGGAATGAAGGAACATCTCCTCTGATTAACAGCCCATAAAGCGCCACGTTGACCTTCAGATAAAAAAGGTTTTAGGATCTGTGTGTTTTTGCCAGAAGGTCAAAACATTGTCATCTATTCCAGATGGATAAAGTTTAATTTAGAGTTGAGGCGTTGAGAACAAGACCAACCAGGTTTCAGGGTCTTGGTGGAGGCATTGGAAGAGAAGGTGGAGAGGTTGGATTCCTCCAGAACCGATAGCCACGCCCCCTCCACAGAAAGTGATGAAGACTCATTTGTAACCCTGATGTGTTTCACTTCCCCCAGCCCACTTCCACGTGGGAGGCTGCGTCGGCTTTAAAGTAGCTTGTATAGATTGTCCTTCGTGACCACCACTTAATCCTCTTGTTAATCACTTGACTCCCATTTTGAGGTTAAAAAAATAAAAAAATAAAAGCCGTGGGTTAATGGTTAATTGTTTGGATTGCACCGGGGGCCATTTGTTTCAGCCTGCACCGTGAAATGGAAACAAATTTGTCATTTTCCACCATAAAGCTCTGTAATTGAGTTTCAGGTCAAAAGGTTGGAGGTTTCCCTTCTCTCTCTCTCTCTCTCTCGTTATCTACTAATCTTACTTTCTTTTTTTCTTTGTATTAGAATTGAGAGCGTGGTAATGTTTCCTGGCAGTAAATCACAAGTATCTGGCGCCGTCTGGGTTTTAATTTGGTGTGAAATAACTCCATGTTCATCTCTCCGTGGGTCTGAACTCAGTCTACTTCCTGTCTGTCTCCATGTTATATAAGTCTCTCTACCTGCTGCCTGTCTGTGTGTTCATGTGTTAACTTTCTGTTTTAATGCATCATCACCGTCTCTCAAAGTTTCATATGCCGATGTGTCTGTTTGTGTTTTAAAGTGTTAGCTGTGCCTGGGTCTGTTTTTATGACTATTTTTAGCATAAAAATAGCATAAACTGAATCTGCACCTATAGTAGAGGCCGGACATGAAAAAACGAGGGTGTGTTGGCCCAAAAAAATGAGAAAAGACCAGAATGGAAGAACAAAAACATCAAAAACTCAGATGTTAAAATGTTAAATTACCGTTTTTATCCTGCGTCTGACCGATAAAATGACACAGGGCTCAAGAGTTTCCCCCTCATCAATTTTTATAAAAGCATTTAGAAAATACGAAGACGTGAATCCGAATGAGGACAATAAATCAAAATCAAGAACTTAAAACACAGAAACACAACGAGTCAAAAGACCAAACGCCCAATAAACCAGCTTGGAGGCAAACAAACACTGTGCTAGATAGGAAGAGAAAAGAGACTGAACTAGGAGACACTACGTTAGAGAAAACAAGGACTACTACAAAATAAGACAACAATTTGAAAGTCAGTATGTATAATATGAATGTCGTGCAAAAAATAATATAATGTATATACAATACTGTGCAAAGGTTCTAAATTAGATGCTGTTTTTCTTTTTTTTCTTTTACATTTATATTCTTTATAGAACATGTTTTTGATATTTAGAAACTTTTCATTTCATTATTTTTGAAAGCATCTTAGTTTTACGGATTTTTGCACAGTACTGTAAATACATTGCTGGTATTTCTCCCATTTGAAGAAGAATATATCGAATGTACTGTGTGTGTGTGTGTGTGTGTGTGTGTGTGTGTGTGTAGAGGGCGGACACCGTGGCGTTGTTCTCGGCCATGCTGTACGAGTGTGTGACCCAGGAAAGCCCGGAGATGCTGCCCACGTACATCGCTATCGAGCAGGTAACACACACACACACACACCACACATACACACACACACAGCCATGTGATCACAAAGTTAAACTGGAATGTGGTTGACGTTGTATTTGTGTCCTCCTGAGGTTTATCATTATATTAGTATTAGTCCTGGTGTGTTCAGGGGTGCTGGCTGCTGTAGTATTTTGGTGTTACCTGCTGCTGTTGTATCTTAGGTTCCTTTATTCCTGTCTGCTTACTGTCCTGTGTTCATGATGCTTCTCTGCTTGGCCTCACTACAGAGTAGATATGTAACATGTACATGAAAAGCAGGTTGTGACCTCACCAGATGTATAATAAATGTAACTCAAAACTCATTCAACATCATAACAAACCACAGTGACAGTATTACCCTACTAACATGTCTGATGATCTGAAGTGGGTGAAATGTGATGCAGCTCCATCCTCGTGTTGTTATTGCTGCATGTCAACGTGTCGTCGACTGCTGGGCTCAAACTACCGGTTTTATAATTACACACAGTCTCTGAAAACACACAATTATAAGGAGACTGAGACTCTACCGTCTGAGGGGGGGGGGGTATTATCACTTTCACTGATGAGCCTTTAACTAATCCTTAATAACATGAAACCATTAAAGTTGTTGGTTGTTTTCAGCGACCGTCCCGACCAGACATGAATGAAATGATTCCTTAGTTCATAAATGATCTTCATTTACTGGTTTGATAAACATTATTGATTGATGAAGAGACTCGGTGACAGGCTGACAACACAATCAATAACAATCATCTAGTAGGATTTGGAAATTATGAAATTAATATGAAGTAATAATGGAAGAGTGGAACTAGTAGAAGACTGTGGTTGTACTGGTCAGCTCCCAGTGGAACCAGTAGAGACTGTGGTTGTACTGGTCAGCTCCCAGTGGAACCAGTAGAAGACTGTGGTTGTACTGGTCAGCTCCCAGTGGAACCAGTAGAGACTGTGGTTGTACTGGTCAGCTCCCAGTGGAACCAGTAGAGACTGTGGTTGTACTGGTCAGCTCCCAGTGGAACCAGTAGAGACTGTGGTTGTACTGGTCAGCTCCCTAGTGGAACCAGTAGAGACTGTGGTTGTACTGGTTCTGCTGTGTCTCCCAGGCGGTGGGCGCTCTGCGGCGGGGCGACCTGGCCCAGACCTTCCCCCTGTGGCAGATGCGTCTGGTGGTGGAGCTGTGGGACAGCATGATGCTGCGGGGCCCCGCCCGGCGCCACGTGGCCCTCCTCACCTCCGAGTTCCTGCCCGTCATGAAGAACATGGTGGACGTGGCGCTGGACAACTGGCTCAGAGGTGAGGAGGGGGGAGAGGGGGAGGGTGGGTGGAGGGAGAAAGGGCTGCCATTCACTCTCTGACCGTCAGCCAATCAAATTAAAGCACAACAATGGCGCTGTATCAAACAGGCTCCTGATTGGCTGCTTGCTGCCTGGACAGACTAACTCTGTCCCCGTGTGGCCGAGTGGCTTCATGATGGATTACAAACCGGATCAGATCAAACCTGTGAACCAGCGGCTGATCTGGATCTGGGAATGAGGTCGGAGCTGGTGAACGCTTCCCAGCCTGGACGAGTCTCAGCTTGTCGAGGGTTTAACACACTAACGTAATGTACTGTAACAGTCGACGCATGCAGTCAAACAAACACATTCCATCAGTCTCACACACACACACACACACACACACACACACACACACACACACACACACTCAGTCCGAGGCGTGGGAAACAGGCGAGGTATTTGGATCAGACAGTTACAACACTTAAAACAACTTTGACTTTCACAATCACGAGGAGGACTGTTCAGATGAAACCACTGACTCGCCCCGAGCGAAGAGAAGGGTTACAAGATAGTCAGATTCAGGTCTGGTTACGTGATTGGTCTTACCCAGAAGTCAGTGCTGCTACTCAGGGTTCCTGGTGTTCACCGTGTGAGTGGAAACCAGACTGAAAAACTACATGAACAAACACTTTTGGATCCTGGAAGCGCTCCGACTTGGTTATGGAGCGTGATGAGATGTTCCGGTTGGCCGCAGTGGGAACATCGGTCATGGTGAAACTAATGAGCCCGGTTACTTTGCTGGATGTTGCGTTCACGGTCATTCATCAGCGTCCGTGATCTCAGGAACAACATTATTTTAGTAAACTTTTTACATCTTACAGCGTCAACACAGTTTTCAACCACATCAGAATCTGAAGGAACTTTCTCCCTCCTGAGAAGAGATGATGAGGGAAACACTCAACACTCAACACTGATGAGACAGCAACAGACCAACTAGTAATCAACTAAAACTAAAAATCAACTAAAAATTCTTAAAAGTCTAAAAATAAATAATCTCAATTTTAGTTTTCTCAATTAAACAGGTTGGTGACAGCTTTGTTTCTTTAGATAGATAGATGGATGGATAGATAGATAGATAGATAGATGGATGGATAGATAGATAGATAGATAGATGGAGAGATAGATAGATGGATGGATGGATGGATGGATGGAGAGATAGATAGATAGATGGATAGATGGAGAGATAGATAGATAGATGGATGGATGGAGAGATAGATAGATAGATGGATGGATGGATGGATGGAGAGATAGATAGATAGATGGATGGATGGATGGATGGAGAGATAGATAGATAGATAGATAGATAGATGGAGAGATAGATAGATAGATAGATAGATGGATGGAGAGATAGATGGATGGATGGATGGATGGAGAGATAGATAGAAATAAGTCTTTGTGAAAGCTGCAGATTCCCTGGGAAGCCAAACTCAACCTGCATGTTTCCTCCTCCAGACGACAGTTCAGTGTTGAGGTCCTACATGAGGAGGGAGGCCCTCGCTAAGGATGTGCAGTCGGCCATGTTGGCCTGCTTCCTGGTGTACCGCTCCATCCCCTGCCTCAGGAACACACACACACAGCTGGAGGGTAAGACACACACACACACACACACACACGTAATTTAACCGCTCACACACAATCTAGTTTTTGTGCTGATGTTTTCATGTCCAGGTAACCCTCCTCCTCCTCCTCCTCCTCCTCTCTCCCTCCAGGCTGCGGTTCGTTCGTGGAGTTGTTGTTGCGCTGCAGCCCGCTGGGCGTTCCGGTCCGGGACCTGGTGCGACTGGCCCCGGTGCTGCTGGGCCCTGCAGCCGGGCCCCTGGCGCCGCCGGGCTTCCCTGCCTACTGACGACCAGCCGGTCGACCAGGAACTCCCTCAGACGCTCCGACTGCAGCGACGGGACGGACAGGAAGTGGCTGGTCTCTCGCTGCAGCGTCCAGCATTGACATTACAGTGCAGATGAGGAAGCTCCGTCTGACTGCACGCTTGCTGCATTACTGCTGCTCCGCCTCCGAGAGGAATTATTAGTACAAATACAGATTTTGTTCCTTATTCAGCTGCAGAGAATGTTCTGATTCATGTAGTCTAGTTTCTATTGTAATCCTGTTCAGTTTTTATCTCCAGCGTTGAGGGAGAATGGGCTGCGGTGGTGTTGCAGGACTGCTGCCATTTATAGCAGCACAATAGATGCAGAATGGGGCAAGACTAGTGCATGATCGTTCTGCTGATGGGAGATCAGCGGCAAGGAGACAAGACAAGGAGACTGTGGTCAGCGTTGTCCACTACTTCTTCGGTGGTAGAACATAAATGTAGTTTGGTTTGCAGAGCTGCTCGGTGTGAACGCACGGCGAGGCTTGAACGTTAAGCCAGCCGGATTTACTTTTATTTACTTCATACCAAAGGCAAGACCATAAAATAGAGACCCGGTTCATTCAGCAACATTATGGTTTCCGCCCGAGCCGTCTGATTGGTCCAGGACGGATCCTAACCATGCTGGTAATCCCCGCGGGGCTCAGCTAGTCTTGCTTCATCGGCTGCCATGCCAACTTGTGTGGTAACCAGAGCTGGCGTCAGTCTGTCCTCCCCTGCTGGAGAACAGGGTTCAGACGGGGTCCTGGAGGATGATCTGTACTGATTGTGATTATGGGATGTCAGTGCTGCACCTCGCTGCCTCACCGTCGCTCCTGCAGAACGCCTCCTCGGTGTTGCAGCACCATCTGAGGTTGAACCGCTGCTGAATAAAACGTTGTGGAGTTTCTTTCTGTCTTATTGTCTTCTGTTGGTCAGACTCATATTGAGTCATCCTTCATATCCTGTTGGGCATCCACAGTGTCGTGGGTCTGATTCTGGTAAGAGCCCCCGAATCTCCACTTTGGTCATCAGTGGGGGAAAAGATTGACTTTGCTTCGTCAGTGTCTCACCCTTATTCTTTATGAGCTAAATAAACTGTATGAGCTCGGTGATGTCACTCGGTCAGTACATGACCCCTCTGGGCCTCCAACCTGTCCCTCCACTGTTTGGTACTTCAGTTCATTTGGACAGTGATGAAACATAAAAACATCCAGTGATGAAATACGATGATAATAAAAGAAAGAAGAGAAGCAAATGGACAATTTCTGCAGGTGAGATTTTCAAAATAAAAGGGGCTTCTGTAGGCATCTCACCTCAAACAGAAGAGACTGAAACAACAAGAATATCAAGACGGTGAAACTGAGTTAATAAAACAATGACGGTGGCTGATGGAGTCCAAAATTCAACAGCCAAAATGTGTTAGTGTGGATACGACACTAAGGGTGCGTTCAAACCAGACATGTTCAGAGCGGTTTATTAAACTCTGCAGTGTTTTAGAACGACGACATTCAAACTCTTCATGACACCAAATACCAACGGGAGTCAGAGCTTCATGTCATGAGCCACCCAGTAGCAGACTGCTGTGATGTCACTGACCCCGCCCATCTTTTCCTCCTAGTGAAGGACCCGGCTGAGCATCACAGTGACACTTTTACTGTAAATTGCATGTGAAATGTTTGTCCTCTGAATGTGTGATTACTATAAATAGTGAAATAAATGGTCGTTCCATAGACACGCCCCTGGTCGTCTCACTGACCAATCAGCTTCACTCCCGTCAAACTAAACCAGTTATATGGGAGGCAACGAGATCATGTATTAACGCCAGAGGGAATCTGACTTGTCAAACCACAACACCAACACAACTAGTCCATGATGTGTGTGTGTGTGTGTGTGTCCTGAGTATACGCTACATATGACTACACACACTTCAGCTTATTGTTGCTGTGTGAGTGTGTCCAGTTTAAACCATATATGTGAAACTGTGTGTGTGGCTGTTTCAGAAGGCTTTACTGTTCATGAACATCATCAGTTATAACCAAGTCAACACAGGACTGAGATATCATATTGTTACTTTGCTACATTTCTGGTGTCAAAATCTATTAAAGTCAAATTCAAAAAATGTGTTTTCCAGGCCAGGAAACGATGTGGAAGAGGAACATGTGCAAATAGTTTTCACGGAAATGTTGATCCACTTTCCCTCTGAGGAACAAAAACCCAGATCAGAAACGTCCTGATGGTTTCGGTCCTGAGAGACGAGACCTGGACATTCACACCACATGTTCACCAGAGGACAGAGTGGCTGCTGGTCCTGGAGGTTGAGGTTGAGCTGTGTCTTGTGATCCTGCCTCCCCCCGTCTGGGAGGATGTTCAGGCTGTTAGTTGTTAGCCAGCAGAAAGCAGCTCTGGGCCTTTTCCTCGTTTCTCAGATCGCTTCTCGCCGACACTGAGAACATTCCAGAGCAAATGGAAAACATCCTAACAAACGGCGGGTCCACACCCTCCCCGCAGACCTGCAGCACACAGACCAGCTTGTTGCCTCTGAAACCCTTTGAGAACGTGATGGTATCGGCATGGACGTTTCCTCTTGCGCAGTGAGACTTCAGTTATCGTTTATCTGACTGTCCCGGGGGACGTTGGGGCTGAACATTACAACTTTTTGTCCACAGATTTCCAAGAAGATGCAAGTGTTAGTTTCACCATGACGCACCAGGAAGTAGTGTCCTCTCTATCCAGTCTAGCTCTACGCTGCTCCTCATTCCAGACTAATTCCCATGGTGTGGGTGGACACCGCAGGATTTGTTGCACCTAATAAGCGCTGGAGTTTCAGCCGATGTTCAGACATCGCTGTGCTCTCTGCTGAAAAACTATATTTTCTCCCAATATTTTATTTGAGGACAGGAGGCCGTAAACTGAACCAAACCTTTCCTGAGAAGTTTCCACGGAGCGTTGTAAACTGGGTCCAGTCCAGCGAGCAGTCGTCACGCAAACACTTTTTATGGTTTCAAACCCACATGAGCGTTTGGATCTTTGTGGTCATAATGTAGGTTTTGTGGTTGTTTGTGGAAACTTGAGATGCTCCTCGTATCTTTTTGTTTTACACTTTTTATATTTTGGGAGTCAGACAGACAAAATCAAACTAGAAAGTTAAGAAAATCACTTACCGACTTTTCTTTCATTAACAGCTGAATTGTCCTGATAAATGTGCTAAGCCCCGCCCACCTCCACCTCCAAACTGGATGAAACAAAAGCCAATTAGTTCACAAATGCTTTGTCTGATGCGTGATGACATCATCTTGGCGGCTTGAGTAGTTCAGGACGCCTCGGAAAGTTCACACGTGATGTTAAGTTGCATTTTAATGTGTGTTAATTTCCATGATGTTCTTTGATGTTGTGTACACCAGTTGTATGTAATATCCAATGTGAACAGTTGAGAAAGATGCTGGTGGAAGCAACGGGGTTCATGGGAAGTGTAGTCTTAATGCGGAGAAACACTAACAACACCACTGTGAGATAGAGGCGACCAGTCGTCTCCACCCTGGTCTCACTGGTTTACGGTAATGATACCACGATATCACAATTAATTTAACAATGACAGAAATGCTGCACATCCCCTGGTAAAGCATGTAGAGAGAATACAAGAGGAACAGTCTGAGGTGAATGTCTCTAACCCAGCTGTCACGTTGCCACCCAACCAGAATCTGGAGGTTTGATTGGCTGCAGAGCCTCCAATACCTCACTGTGTGTTTATCTAGCTAGTGATGCCATCATTGTTTTATTGTGTATTTAGTTGGGAGATTGTGTATCCGGTTTCCTGGAAACACAACGCTGCAGTCGCCAAACATTCCAGAGAAATGTCACGGGACAGTAACCAGTACGAGTCCCGAGCCAACAGGAACCGGGCGGCGGCGTGGGCGTCTGTCCGAACTTCAAAGTCTGTTCTGTCCTCAGCTTGTTGGATCTGCTGGTTCAGTGTCACGGGGTAACATGAGACACACCTGGTGTTTGGTCTGCAGGTTTCTCCATCACATACGATCATTCTAACAACACAGGACTCTGGTCACGTTGAGTCCCTACCAGCTCCGGGGAGTCTGTGGAGGAGGAGCAGGGGAGAGAATTTACCCTTCAGAAATGTGTTGAACGGTAACAAAGATGTGTGTTGTCCCCAGCGGCGTTGTACCTGAGGCTTGTGTTTGTCATGACTGTCTGATTGAACCTGTGGGAAAAGCAGCAGAGGCTGAAGGGCGAAGTCTAGCTAGTGTTTCCACAACAAGCCGCTGGAAGTATGTCACGGTGACCACGCCCTCCGACTCTGGGACTTTCTCACATCCTAACTTAACGCTGACACACAGAACAATGTGCTTCAATGCATGCTTTAATCTTTATTTAACCCAGCAACTTAACAAAGGACGCATTCTTACTGCAGGTGCATGGGGAAGTGGCTGCGGGGGGGGGGGGGTTGACATTTAGACGTTCACACAGAGGAGCTTCCCAGTGCAACCAGTCTGTTACTGGTTACTGGCCTTTGGCTTCTGAAGTCGATAAGGAGCCGAAGCAAAAGTTAAAACCACCCACAGGTTTGCTAGCGGCTAGGTGGCTAGCGTGATTTTCCATAGACGCACAGGGGACACGTCTTAACTAAACTAAGCAATAGATTGTGTTGAAAATCATCTCGCTGCACCCACAGAGATGGAAAAGGCTCGGGTACAAGATTGTGTATTTATAAGTGCAGGTACAGAACTACATTTCCCATGAAACAGCCTCTCCACCACGAGGAGCAAACCAAAATTATGAAGCCTTGTGGCCTTGTGGGTGAAAGTGTCCACTAGTCAGACACCACAACTATCACTAGCTCTAACGTTAGCTAGTTGGTTTACTAGCTAGCTAACTGATGTGGTGTTCTAGTCTGACATCACTTCTACACCAAGTCAACATGTTAGCTCTGCGTGGAAAGTTCCCCACTACGTATTTGGAACAGTCCAGGCTGTGATATTGATTCCCGGTAGTGTATTACATGTTAATATGTTTAATCATAACTCTCTTATTGATGGAGTTCCACCGAAATCAGGCCGAGGGATCAATATCTGAAGGTGGAACAGAGTGGTGCAGGAATGAGTCCTAAAACCAGGAAATGAGTTTGCATTTTTGCACTTCCGGTTCCCTTGTCTCGAAGTCAATGGGTTTTTTGAATGGGTTTTTGGTTAGATGCCTGAAATAAGGTCAGTGGTTAACACAAGCTTAAGAGGTTTTCACGTTTTGTTCTACGACATAAAATACATCAGTAAATACCCCACTCGTGAATTTTGAAGCTTTTACGTGTCTTAAAAAAGGCCCGCCCTCTACTGGCTGGCTGCATAGCTCCGCCCACCTTAATATAAATCAGTGGGACCACGGCCTGTCTTCAGGTGTCCAGAAATATAAAGTCAATTAATTTTATCAACAAGACGTTTTTCTCACAGTAGCTACTTTAAAATCTTCCCCTTTAGCTGATTCTTTATATAATCGTGCCTTTAGGAAGATATTTGCAGGGGTTTCAGAACATGTAAAGGGGGCGTGTCTGTATAAACTTATTCTAAGCTGTAGGAGGATGTGCTTCATGACCATATAAGGCAATATGGACCAGCGGTTCCTGCAGGCTCCACCTACTTAATGACCATATAAGGTGATATGGGCTGGCATTTCCTGCAGGTTCCACCCGTTTACTCTGCTGCCAAACTGGCACCAAAATACAACGTGGAAATCCCATCCCACTTCTTGACCTTTGAACCGGCCAGTAGAAAGTCGATTGTTCTTTATTTTCTACAGTCTGTGTTAGCCGCTGAGCAGCTGGGGATGAAGTGCCTTGCTCAAGAGCACCTTGAAGGCTCGCTCGGACCACTTTCCCAGCAGTCTGGAGATTCAAACTGGCAACCGGCTGCTGCCTCCTGGGACTCATTTAATGAAACCTCTGTAATGGGATGAGCCAGTGACCCGCCCACCCCCCCGACACACAGGAAATGTCTCAGTTTTAAACAGAACCAGGGACGGGTTCACATCAGGACATCCATTTCTTTAAATAAAGAAGCGTGTTTCCGCATGAGGAAGTTCTCATTTCCAGCCTGTTGAGAAGTCAGTCCGGTTTGCCAGATCCATACCAGCAACGCCGGCTGGGACAATCTGGGTGAAAGTGAAAGACATACAAAATACTGCCAAGCTGCCCTTGAGCAAGGCACCAGCTGTGAATCTATCCCAGCCTTTAGCCTGCAAACTGCTGCATAAAGGTGTGTGAATGGGACCATGGATATGTCAGTATCTGCAATTATTGTTCAGTGAGTTAGTGTGTGTGTGTGTGTGTGTGTGTGTGTGTGATCTAGTTCAACAGTAATGCTTGCAGACAGAGGACTCCATTCATGGGTCTTCCCGCAGCAGGGAGGGAAGAGCTGACTCTACCGGGTGGGTGTGACCAAGTACAGAAGAAAGTATTACACTGCAGTGACACTCAGCCACAGTATGAATGGTGGAGCTGCAGAGGAGAACCATCTGCAGCAATTAAGAAACGTAGTGTGTGTGGGGGGATTTGGTTTGACCCGTTTTAAAAAGGAGTTAGTTAGTTAATTTGTTTGTTTTGTTTTTTTAAAATATTTTCTAAGTTGTGTTAGGAGAGATGTTCAGGTCCACTCGGTGCAGAGTGCGCCTGGCAAAGTTGAGAAAGAAAAAAAACAGACGTGCAAAGTTTGCGCCTCGCCGCCAGTAACGTCGGGTAAGTCCGTCCATTCATTTCAGTT
Source organism: Hoplostethus atlanticus (assembly GCA_034670405.1). Lineage (NCBI taxonomy): Eukaryota > Metazoa > Chordata > Actinopteri > Trachichthyiformes > Trachichthyidae > Hoplostethus > Hoplostethus atlanticus. Next base: position 1,388,627 of record JAXDDX010000088.1, read on the forward strand.
CGTGAATGAACATTAAACACATTCAGACAGGCGAGACGAAGTTGATTCTCCAGGTCACAGCACCGCTCTCTCCACAGGTCCGAATGAGGAAGCTCGGTGTGTGTGTGTGTGTGTGCGCGCGTGCGTGCGTGCGCGTGTGATTTGATGACACCGTGCATCCACCCGTGGGTTTAAATTTGTGCAACACGGCAGCGATATTTTCTCTTTTACTTTTTGCATTCATGTCATGCACAGAAATAGACGCTGCAGCGCTGTCACCGTGTGAGCAGAGCGGAGCGCGTGAGAGCGGGCGGTTTGCTCCGAGATGAGAAGGAAGTGTGCGGTGTCAGTGAGAGAGATAGTAGCCCGGTCTTCCTCTTCCTTTTTCTATTTTTTTTTGAACTTATTGAATGACTTGGCCTCGACTTTTCTTTTTGATCTGCACCTCCTTCACATGTCATTTGTCACTGTAATTGTGCCATGGTTGCGCAGGCGTGATGTATTATTACGTATTAATATTATATATAGTATTATTATTAGTAGTAGTACAATATAATCCTGTCTGTCTCTTATCTTCACATGAAGCCTTAGTGACTGTCAGCTGGAAAGTCAATGCAGTGGGCGGCACTCACAGAGAGGCGCTGCGTTCAGGTGCTGTCGTAAATATTAGAATCACGAGTAATAACGATCCAACAATTGTGTTAAGCTATAGTAACGATCCAACAATTGAGTCAGGCTAATGTTGCCTTGAGGTGATCTCGGAAATATCGTAATCACAAGGTAATGACAATTTAACAATTGTGTTAGACTAATATCGCCTTCAAGTGCTGTCAGAAATATCGTAATCAGGAGTAAAAACAATTCAACTATTGTGTCAGGCTAATGTTGCCTTCATGTGCTGTCGGAACTATCGTAATCACAATTAATAACAATCCAATAATTGGTTAATGCTGTCTAGTCTTATTCACCACTCATCTGCTCAGTTCTTAATCAATCATCCCCCTGATGAAATTGGAGGGAGGGACTGTGGATTGATCTCCTTCCATTTGTTTGTCTGTCCATCTGTTGGACGTGCGCAATATCAATATTGGATTTTAAAGAGTTTTGGGGAAAAGATGCATCTCACCACTGCGCTCCATAATTTTCATTGGCCCAAGCGGGGCGTGAGGGGGACTGCATCGTTCTTGGGTGACACCATGTTTACTGTAGCTGTGTTTCAAAATTTCTAACAGTACTTGAAGGCAGCACGACACTGTAGCTCCATAAAAGTCATTTCCTCGCCTTGCCCCATCTCAACCTGCCGAAATGCATTGGTAAATACAACATTATATTACAGGGGGTATTTTTCTTCACCAGACAGAACATTTGTCTTGTAGTTTCCCTGTACTGGCTTGCTAGCATTGTTAGCATTCCTCATTAAAACCAAGGGACACAGCTAGCTGCAAGCTAACTGACCAGTGTTGATATCCAATTAAAATACAAACTGTCAAGGAATCCGTTTCATATTTTAGGTTATCTTCAGATCAGACCAGGGAGAGGTGTGAGTTCCTTCAGAGCTCAGATAACAAAGTCAGAACAGGCGTTTTCCTGCCTCTGCCCGTCATCCTGTCACCATCTCCTTTCTGCACCATTTGAACTCACTAACCTAAAGATGTAGATGCAACGTGTGTGTGTGTGTTTCATAATGAGTAACATGGGACTTCCCTGTCCCTATTTCCTCCATTCATGTGGCTGGAGGCTGAGAACCATCAACCCGGATATGAGCTGAATATTGATATATAGAGAGAGATTGTATATGAGAGAGAGGAAGGGTGTGTGTGTGTGTGTGAGTGTGAAAGAGAGGAAGAGAGAGTGTGTATGATAAGAGACAAAGGTAGTGTGTGTGTGTGTGTGTGTGTGTGTGTGAGTGTGAAAGAGAGGAAGAGAGAGTGTGTATGATAAGAGACAAAGGTAGTGTGTGTGTGTGTGTGTGTGCGTGTGCGCGCGCGCACTGGGGAGGGAGTGTGTTTGCATGTTTCATTTTATTTATATAACCTTTATTTGACCAGTTGAGATAAAGTGTGTGTGTGTGTGTCTGTGTGTCAGTGTGTGTGTGTGTGAGAGAGAGAAAGAGGAACAGAACAGTCATTTCCCTATTCCTCTTCCCAGCCAAGGTGACCTCAGCAGACAAGGCTTTCTCTTGTCATCTGCACCATTCTGCATCCCCAACCACTCTACATATCCTGCTTACTTTGAGGATGCTAAATGGATGCATTGGGGCCAGTGAACAGGATGAGTTCAGGGTCTGGTTAGAACGTGCAGCTTATTTTAATTGTTCAATAGAGGCTTTGCAGTTGCATCATGAATCTCCCAGCAGCCACCTCTGGCTCCAACATGGAGGTCCAGGGGAGAACTGTCTGTTCATCAGTAATGTCTAAATCCATCAGAACCAGCTAGAACCAGTTGACTATCTGAACCAGGTTGTTGTGGTGTGTCTGTAGATCATCCAGTAACGTTCTCAGTAAAAGTGATCAGTGTGATCAGGTAGATTTGTCTCCAAATGTAGGTTACTGTGACTCAGTAAACTGTCTTGTCTTTAGCCCTAGTCTCTACTCCAAAACACTCTGAGTTGGAGCTGGAGAAGAGTCAGCTAGTTCACCTGAACAAACTGGTAGCTAGCTAACTAGTTACTGTTAACATGGGACTACTAGCCACGGCTAACGCTAGCTTCTACTTTAGCTAGACATGTCAGCTAGCTGAAAAAGCAATTTTTAGCTGCACTAGGAAACTTTGCACATTGGAAGTCGAAGAAAATGTCAACTTCAGAAGATGGTTGTTGTTTTGATTCCTGTGTCCATACCCGACACCAGACTTTCATCTGGGCAAAAGGAGTGAATCGTAGTGTGGATGGGACCATGTTCTCTGGTGATGGGACGGGGTATTTTCACGGTAACATCTTGCCTAGTGCAGCTTCGACAATCCCTCTTGGTTTCTCCTGTTTCCACCGCTTTGGAGACGGTGCTTCCCACGGTACACGATGATGAGATAACCGCCGTGTAAAAAGCCATGATACCTTTGAGGACGTCCGCTACAGTGGTGATATTCAATAATTACATTGTGAATCAGTCATCATGGAAGCGGCTCAAACTCAAACCAGGAAGTGGCTGACTATAGGTTACTGTTCCCCTTTACCCATCGGCGAGGCAAATTCAGGGAAGTATGCATGACAGATATGGCTGTGGAGGTGGACGGTGGAGAGAGTCTGAACTACGATGGTCCTCAGGTACTTCCCCTCCGTTCAGCCGTCAGTCGGAGCAGCTGCCTCCTCTTCAGAGAGAGAACCACAGCAGCATTCAAATCAATACAAAGCCTTTGGCTATTTTTACAACAAACAAACGAGTACACAGCATTTACATCACTCACACACACACACACACTGTAAGTTGCTCCATGTTCTTGTCACAGAACAACTCCCCAGCCCGGCTCCTGGATTCTGATTGGTCAGATTATATGAGGTATATGATGCAGTTTGGTTAAATATAATATAATTGATCAATATCACACAGGTCATCTCTGGGAAGCTCTTAACCTGGATGGATGTGTTTTATTAGTAGTGGTATTTTCCGGAGAGTTTTAGTGTCCCACAGTTTTACACCCTGACAACAATAAATCTGTGTAAATACTAATATTTGTTTTGTCAAATTTAAAGAATATCGGACAAAACATCGACAGTTGGCAGCTCCGGTCCATCATGTTACCAATCCCATATCGGTCAAACCCAGATTAGAACCACAGGAATCTGTTTCTCCACCGACAGTAGCCAAAATAGACCAGAATGCAATGCAGTAGCCAAGATAGACCAGAATGCAATGCAGCCGCAAGACATGTTGTTGAGTAAGGGGTGAGTCATTTTTTCTCGTGCTCTCTTGCTACTTCTATACTATCAATATCGCTCCCTCCACCTACACGTATAACCCACAGCTGAATGCAACGAGTTCACACCCGTTCTCCGGGGGGTTGTCGAAAGGCATTCTGGGAAACGTAGGAAATCACTAACTGAAGTAGAAGTAGGCGAGGCAGGTGGAGGGAAAGTGGGAACAACAGCGTTTCACCAGCAGCTTCTGTTGAAACGCATTGCGACAGCGCATGTCGACACATAACGTACAAGAAATACAAGACGTCACTTACGGGACGAAAACCTCACTTCCTCTTCCTCTTGTTTTAGCGCTTTAGCCCAAACCTTACGTAGTACCACTGTCGGGTGAAAACCCTGTATCTCCAAAACGTTTCAGCTTTTCAGGAACTAAGAACGACAGCCGAGTTCATCCAGTAGATGCTGAAAGGGTTTCACAAGGTTGAGGGTGGTGGAGCTTCCTCAACCCACAGAGGGTCAGTTAAACATAGAAACCACCAAAAATGGAGTTAGGAGGTTTTCACCCGATAAGAGATTATTTTAAGATAAGCGTGCGTGTGTGCGTGTGTGTGTGCATGCCTGTTATTCCCTCATGACCTTTAACCCCTCATGTTTTTAACTACTGGTTCTGTTTGGACCTCAGTGTAACAGTAACAATATTACTGTACTCGTTACTCCCTCCAAGCAGTAATCCGTAGTACTACACTACTACCTGCAGGACCAACCAGAACCAAACTAGAACCAACTAGAACAAACCAGCACCAACTAGAACCAACCAGAACCAACCAGAACCAAACTAGAACGAACCAGCACCAACTAGAACCAACTAGAACCAACCAGAACCAAACTAGAACGAACCAGCACCAACTAGAACCAACCAGAACCAAACTAGAACCAAATAGAACCAAACTAGAACCAACCAGAACCAACTAGAACCAAACTAGAACCAACTAGAACCGTTCACAAGCAGCTGACAGACTATTCAGATGCGACATCTCGTTATCAGTAACTGTAACATTATTACTGAAAATGAAACTAACTCGTTACACTACATCATAGTAATACATGACTTAATGTGTTGCTGCCCAACACTGCTAAGAGTTCGTGGTGCGTTCATGTGCCCTCAGTGTTCTGTCCGTCCAGGCCTCTAGACCTTCAGACCTCGCACCTTGGCAGCACTGGAGCCAAGACCAGGAACTGGGCTCCACTCCCTTTCAGTCCAGTCCTTTCAGAGAACCAGTCATCCTCAGTCGTGTCTTTACAGGGTCGATATGTCAGTTACCAGTGTTTGAAATTTGAAACAAATCCACTTCCTGGATTCATTGTATTGAAGCTGCTTTGATCTTGTCTGGACTATAAGAGTAAACTGTTTGATCTGTGATGTTCAAAGTGGTTGCGGTGCACAAAGCTTTGAGCGGACCAACACTGGTTTCCAGTCAGAGCCACTGGTTTCCAGTCAGAGCCACTGGTTGCAGGTGGCAGAATAGAGGATGTGAGAGAGAGTCCCTGTGGGTAAGCCAGTGAAGGGTTAACAGGGTTAACTAACAACAGCTAACTGCTGCCACAGGCGCACCGTACTCCACCGGCGTGGTGTTTTTAGTCAGAGTTACTGGTTTCCAGTAAAGATCTGCACCCAGTGGCTTCACAGCAGAGGAAGTGGTGGTGGCGGGGCTTGAAACCCGGGTTCAGAAAAAGGTTTTCACTTGACGGTTGCAGGTTCGATTCTAGACCTGTTGTATGTATGAATGTGTGTTTTCCTGTTTTTTCTCCAGTTTTTTAGTCCCTTGCATCAAGTGCATGAACATGTTCTGCCTTTAGCTGATGCTCTTATCTGGAGAAACTCAGTGAGCTGCAGTTCCTGTAGCACATTACAAGCCACCAACACTAAGGAGGTCAAAGGTCAAAGCCTTGACAGTAAATATAGCAAGGATTCCTGTCTCCCAGCTTGGGGTGGCGGCGTTGCACGGCGTGATCATGCAGTTTTCATAATTCAATCTTAAAAATGGTTTGACAGTGAAAGTTCAGAACTGAGTTACTGTCAAAAAATAGAAGGAGTTTGAGGTTTTAACCCTGAGAGACCTCCTGACTGCTTCTGCATTTAGTCAGTTTGAACTGTGAATGGATGTTGTGTCACCTGATGCAATACACAGGATGACAGCGCCACTTAGTGGAGATGTGCAGACATGACGCTTAGTGTAGACCTGCACCAGCATAGGTAGTGTGCTCTAGTCAGTTGGTGCAGAATACTTCAGTTTGTCACATTTCTAATTAATTAATTTGTTAGATTATAATAATAATAATAAGATGTATTGATCATCTCCAGGTGCTTTATAGAGCGTTAAAAGGACAGTAAGTGAACAAGTGAACAATCAGTTAAATTCAGCGACGCCCTGCTTCACATTCACCTTCATATACTACTGGTGGCCAGTCAGCAGCCCCACTGCAGTGTTGGTGCCTTGCTCAAGGGAGGGAAGAGTGTTACTCCCAGCCAGTCTGGGGATTCAAACCAGCAACCTTCCGGCCTCAATCCCACCCTTTCTATGTCGCCTGTTGTTTTGAATTTGGATGCAGCCTACTCTGCCACAGAGGGGAACGTCTGAAACTGAGGTCAGGGCACCAGGGAGGGTTGGTGGCTGGAGGCTGGCCTTCAACTAGAGGTCCTGGGTTCAAACCCCCCCGCGGCGGCAAGCATCCCCCTGCTGAAGTGTTCTTGAGCAAGACACTGAATCCCTACCGGCTGCAGGCCCTGACCCTTTTCAGCTGCTGGATTTGCACAGAAAACCGCTTTATGTGATGTACTATCGAGATTGCGGCCAGGATGGATGTTTCATCGTCATGGCAACAGCTGAGAAGAGTGAGTTAATCCACTCTACATTACATTACATTACATTACATTACATTACAGTCATTTAGCAGACGCTTTTATCCAAAGCGACTTACAATAAGTGCATTCAACATAGGTAGGCAAGAAAACTACTAGTCACCAGAAATCGTAAGTGCATTTCCTTCCTAAACAAGCAACTAAGAGCATAACTAGTGTTAAGGTAAGAGTGCAATAAGTTAGCAACCTACTATATCTTAAACAAATGAGACAAATAAGAGAATCAAATAAACAAGAGCTAAGACAACTAAGTGAACCAAATAAGCAAGAGCTAAGACAAATAAGTGTATCAAATGAACAAGAGCCAATAAACAAGAGCTCAGACACATAATTGACGACAAATAGGCATGGCTAAGAGGAAGAGTCAGGGTAGTGTTTCCTGAAGAGGTGGGTTTTCAGCCTGCGGCGAAAGATGGGCAGCGACTCTGCTGTCCTGACATCAGTGGGGAGTTCATTCCACCACTGCGGGGCCAGAACAGAGAAGAGCCGTGACCGTGTAGATCGGCCGCAGGGCCTCTGAGCGACGGGGCAACCAGTCGCCTCGAGGCAGCAGAGCGAAGTGGTCGGGCGGGGGTGTAAGGCTTGACCATAGCCTGGCCATCTACCAACCACTTTACTCATGTGGAGGTCCTGTTTTATTCTGAAAATCTAGCTGGCTGGTAAAAAGGTGAAAGTTGGGGAGTCACCAGCCTTCAGGATGGAAAGTGACCTCACTGCCCTGAGTGTTACACTCAGGAGCGCTGTAGTTCACGAGTTGCGCATGAAGGGGGCGGCATTTCCACAACACCATCGGCTCATCAGCTGCTGTCCACAGGGTGTGTGTTGGAATCGGGGCGGTCCTCCAGCATGCCGCCCGTGGACTCTTTCAACGTCTGTCGTTTCTAGAGGATGACTGAGCCTGCTCTGAAACCCCGCCCCCTGGGGGAATAGGAGGTATTGATTGGTTGGTGAGTGTCAGCTGGCCGTATTGATTGGCATGTTCAATACAATGGAGGAGAGCAGTGAGAAACAGCCCGGGTTCGGTTCACACACTGAAGACAGAGACGCAGCTGTGGCCACGCATTAGGCTAATTGTGTGTGTGTGTGTGTGTGTGTGTGTGTGTGTGTGTGTGTGTGTGTGTGTGTGTGTGTGTGTGTGTGTGTGTGTGTGTGTGTGCAAGAGAGAGATCAATAGTGTGCACATGCCTGTCTGTCTGCCTGTGTTTATCTAAGCAGTATCTGATGAGAAGCGAGACAGAAAGTGTGTGTGTGTGTGTGTGTGTCTGTGTGCAGGCCTACCTGTCTTCCTGTGTGTGTGTGTGTGTGTGTGTGTGTACAGCTCCCATTGTAGTGACTATTGGTTCATTCCCAGTATCACCCCCCCCCCCCCCCCCCTCCTTCTCACTACGTTTATATTCATTTCTTTTAAGTATTTTCTTTCCAGTCTCTTATTCATTTTAACCTTTACGTTGTCATGGTAACAACTAATGCGTGTTTAGTTTACATGACTCTATAAAGTGAAACACCTCCCCTAATAACCGGTTAATGTCAAAACTAACCAACTATACGTGATGAAGGTGCATGTGTACAGTACATCGGGATGTTATGGATGACATTTTATTAAGGTTAATATCTGAGAAATGACATTCAGAGTGTTTTCTCTTGGACTCAAACTGAAACGGATCCGTCGGGTTCATTCTGGGTTTCCAGTTGAGGAAGAAAGCAGCAGCAAGATAAGTGACGAGGCGAAAGACTTTCTGGGAGTCTTGTCAGAGAGTGTTGTCTCACAGGAAGCAGCAGCAACGCGCTGCACCGTGTACGACACCACTGCAGTCCGTTATGGTGAAATGTTGCGTTTGGGTCTCGAATATGGGCTCGGACATCTGAAAGCTGTAGCTGTGAGAAACCTCCCTGGTTGTGCAGGTGTAGACTTTGCTTTTTTGTTATGTTTTGTTTTTTGTTTTTGTTCTTATTCAGAGATGAAATTGGTTTCAAATCGTATTTGAACTGGCATTTATAAGGTCTTAACTTTCATCAGTTTTAAATTGAACTTACAAGAAATTGTGGTCATCCTGTTTATGGTTATGGTTCTTTTGTTTTCACTCAGAAATAAAAAGATTTTCAGATTTAGCTCGAAACATCTCATAATACGGAGCTGTGAACCCAACATGGTGTATTGAACCAAACTGAACAACCCCACATACACATAACTGTCTTAATCACATTACGAACGTGTAAACGTAGTCATTGAAGCTTCAATATCAGAGAGACCAATTCCTCCACCGACAATAGCCTCAATAGACCAGAATGCAATGCAGCCACAAGGCATGTTGGGTTCTGAGTAAGGCCTAGTTATATTTATATACTACTACACATAGACATATATACATAGACGCCGCATTGACTGCTTCTGCCCATTGCTACGATACGTAAACGTCGCCGCCATGTTGGTTCAGACAAGACTGGCCTGTAAACAAATACAAGTAAACGGGGAGCTGCGGTTTTTCTGGATGAAAAGCACTATAACGTTTACATTTCTCAACCGATTTCAGTGAGTCGTTTTATATTCAAGGGTTTATGATCTACGTGGAGTAGAAAAATAAGTTTTGTCTCCAGTTACTTAGTTAGGCTATAATCGCTGCTAGACGCTCAAGAGAGCAGTGTCAACGTTAGGCTCACATGAACTGAATTACTTACGTGGTGGAAAATAATAATTGTCATAAGGCATTGTAAAAACTCAGGTTTGTCAAGCAGGATTTGGCTTATTTTCCTTGGTTAATACTTGTGGAGACGTCCATATATAATATAATTTAATGTACATGAAATGTGCAGAAAGTTATTTTTCTGTCCATGTCCCGATCATTTTAGCTTTTCTTGTGCTCCAGGTCAGAACACAGCTCATTCACTTTGAAATACTGGGGAAAAAATCTAAATAGCGCATTTTTAAGTACTAATAATTGACCATCATTGAGAAAAATGGAACAAAATCGGCAAATACAAATTACAATAGTGAGACACTGGCAGTCAGTCTGCTTTCTATATGTTTATAGCAGTGAAAGGATACAGATATACTCCAAGACACACAATTACAGACAAAGACTATTATAAGATAAGATACGCCTTTATTGATCCCCAGAGGGCAAATAAAGAGGGAAAATTCAAATGGCCTATCGAGATTTTCATCTATATTTATATATCTATATTTCTCCAAACCGATTTTTATGACAAGCTACTCGTTTCGGCTGAGCGGCTGACATATTATGAATCTGACTGTAGTTAGCTGGCTAGCTAACCTTTCTCACACTTTGAAGGTTTCCCAAAGAGAAAGAGTTGATACACAGCGATTAACTATCGAGATTCTAAGTAACTGGAGACAAAACTTTTTTTTCTACTCCACGTAGATCATAAACCCTTGAATATAAAAACGACTCATTGAAATCGGTTGAGAAATGTAAACGTTATAGTGCTTTTCATCCAGAAAAACCGCAGCTCCCCGTTTACTTGTATGTGTTTACAGGCCAGTCTTGTCCGGTCCAATATGGCGGCGACGTTTACGTACGATCCACAGGCCAATGCGGCGTCTATGTATATATGTCTATGCTACTACACCCACCTTTGACTGAAAGTAACAAGTTGCCTGCTCTTTGGGGGTTTGGTGAAAAGCATTCTGGGAAATGTAGGAAATCACTAACAGAAGTAGACGAGGCAGGTCTGAACATCACAGATTGATGATAAGTAACAGTGGAAAAGGATCTGAGGGGAGTTTTACACACACACACACACACACACACACACAACGCGTCACCCTTGGTGGTCACACACTCATGCATGAATCATACTGAAATCACTCTCACATACACTCACACAAACTCGAATCATGGAACACACACATAAACACACACACACACATTCTCTGCTGCACAGAAACACAAATCACATAATACAGGCACACACACACACACACACACACACACACACACACACACACACACAGTAACCCCCTCTCTCTCTCTCTGGAGGAAAGCGAGCCCTGTCTCGCCCCCGCCTGTCTGAGTCCCTTGGCAGGCTAATCAGAAACACAATAGCGGGTCCAGTCTAACACCTGGGAGCCAACAGTGTTTAGACTGACATGGAGCTGAGTCAGTTCCCCTCCTCCCTCTGACTCACGGCCCGGACCAGACCACCAGGCGGGAGGAGAGCAGGTGGTGAAACATCCAGAAGTAGAAACAGATAAATATAGAGGGGGGGGGGTACGCTGCAGGGGCTCATGGGGGGAAACACCAAGAGTGTCTGGATGGGAATGTGTGTGTGTGTGTGTGTGTGTGTGTGTGTGTGTGTGTGTGGTCAATGAAATAGAGGTGGGAGATCATCAGAGGAGACGAAGGAAAGGATGAGGAGTTGAATTGTGTGACTGTGAGAGAAGAGAGAAACTGTGGGGGGGGGTGAGCCAGAACGTGGGAATAACCCCCTTTCACAGCAACATGCCTGACTCATCTGTGTATTCTTCAAGGCCTCTTCCTGTGACTGGCACACACACACACACACAGGAGAGGATCTCACATGCTTTGTTCTTGTTGAAGCAGTGCGGTGGTGAAACAGAGAAACATCCATCCTGTAGATCCACCCTGAGATCAGCTGTCAAT
>JAXDDX010000088.1:1402500-1485000 GCA_034670405.1 Hoplostethus atlanticus
CTCTCTCTCTCTCTCTCTCTCTCTCTGTCACTCCACTCTATCTTTCCTCTCTCGACCGCTCTGTCATCTGCTCTTTTGCTGATCTTCTTTCTGTCTTTCATTCTCTTGCTCTCCGTCTTTTCTCTCTTCTCTGATTCATCTTGACCTCTGGAGGTATTTCTGTGTGTGTGTGTGTGTGTGTGTGTGTGTGTGTGTGTGTGAGTGTGTGTGAGTAGGACACTGTGTGTGTGTGTGGGTAGATCGCTGGCTTCCTTCAGGGTGATTAAAACATTCCTTCTCTCTTCTCTTTTTCCTCTCTCTCTCCCTCCCTCCCCCTCTCTCTCTCTCTCCCTCTGTTTCTCTCTCTGCTTTTAGTTGTCAGTGAAGACTTTGCGATGAGGAGGAGAGGAAGAGGAGGATGAAGAGTGACAAACCGGTGAGTGAAGGCTACCTGGTATTGATCTATCTGTTATCTATCTGTCAGGAGTCTAGAAGACGGACATCGTCTAGTTTCAGTTTTGACTGTTTGAGTTGAGGACTCTTGATCCTCCTTCTAGATACTCGCTATGAAATAAATAAATGTCTGTAGATTCAGTAGATTCAGATTCAAGGTTGTTTCTGGTTTTGAGTAGCTGAAGAGCAGGAGAGCTGCATGGAAAATATTATGAGCGTTTTCCGCTCCGCTGTGAATGCTTGTTGGATGTTAAAGTGCCTTTCAGTTCGCCTCTCGGCTGTGAAGATGATCCTCCTGATCTGTCTCGGATGTTTCCGCTGTGCCTGGTGTCAGAGAACAACAACGTGATGCCATGTAAAAAGTGACAGCTGTGTTGGAGGTCTGCTGGCCGCTGGTCATGTTGTGGGAGATACGTCGGCTATATTTGGTGCTTGGCATATTACCCACTGCTCCCAAGTTAGTCATGTAATCGTGGTATGACGCACTGACCGCACCTCCACAGTGCTGAGGTGGAATCGACTTCTGGATGTCGTGTCGTCTCCGACTTGTATCCGAATTAGAAACACTTGAATCGCCGTGTGCAGGAATTAGTCTTGGTTGGAGTTTCATGTAGTGAAGGGACTGAAAGCCAGGTCAATGGCTCACTAAAAGAGACTACACCAGGTAGACCAATCACTCTAACCTATTAACTAAGGTGTCAGGTTGCATGCTTGACGATTCTGATCTACTAACTTGGAAGTAGCAGGAGATGTTTAGCAGGTTTGACCCAATTCATCTGTATGTTGAGGCGTGGCAATGGCAGGGTGCAGAAATGGAGGAGGAGATTATTGAAACCCGTCAGTTCATCAGTTCCACCTGTAACTGCTAATGGTATTTCAGCACGTTCACAAACTGTCTCGTTGGTCAACTTACCTTTTATATGTTCTGACAGGAGAACCACCAAAATCATCCATCTCTGTCCTGGTCACATGCTAACACGTTAGCACGCGGTACGTTACGTGTATGTGTCCGAAGGCAGCTAGCATCATCTAACGTAAGAAGAGAGACCTTTTAGTATCTAGAGTTGGTGTTTTTCTGCCAATCCTCTTGGTGTAGGACCGACGGGCCATTTTCCCGAGAAGTCGAAGTAGTCTTTGAACTACTCACCCTGAGACAGTCACAGAGAGAGTTTCATTTGAGAAGTACTCTCTTTAAAATGACATCAAAAGAAATGATAGATTGCCAAGTCATATTATGTTATCACTGCTTGATGAAATAAATAACAAACTGGAACCTCGAACCAAGAGGAGTCATGTGCTGACCTCCAGTCAGCTCCAGTGGGGAAGTGAGAGGGATGCGGCGATGCGGCGATGCGGGACTGTGGTTGAGCCTCAGGGTTTCTAATTGGAAAACTGCGACTGACTTGCTTTAATAAATCTGGTTGTAATAAATCAGCTGTGCTCGTTATGTTTTTGAGCACAGTAATTAGCGCCTCTTAGTAACTACAGCGTTGTACTGTATGTACTACATGCCTCTATATCACTCTTAAGACTATCAGACTGTAGAGGGCTTTCAGGTGATGTAACATCCTCCTCCATATTGGCGGCCATATTGGCAGCTGGTTACATTTTCTAACATACGATTTGGTTGGTGCCCAAATTTAAAGTCACAATGAAATGAAAAATGACTTTTTTACCTTGACAACTATAACAACTATTTAATGCACTATGAGCGTCTTAATAATTTGAAGGTACAACACAGTCAGGAGCTCTAGCAGCAACGTGCTGTTGTAGCAAAAATCATTATTAAAAGATTCACTAAGGTGATGCTAGTGGATGTATTTTACCCCCTGGAACAAAATGTATTATAGCTAGCAAGCCTCTCTGCAGCACTTCTTTAAAAACCTTTTCTTTATTTTTAGCATTTTTTGAAAATCCCATTCATATTTTCCACAGGGATCTTGAACTACGCACCAAATAATGGAAAGGCTTTTTACAGCCTACAGAATTACGTCAGACTCACACACACACACACATTCTCTCTCTCTCTCTCTCTCTCTCTCTCTCTCTCTCTCTCTCTCTCTCTCTCACACACACACACACATGCATATACCAGCCCTGTTCCGCCAAGGCACCCCCATTTACAGTAAATGTGTGTTTTTGTGATCTGTGGGCATATGAAGTGATGCACTCAGTTTTGGTATCGTGTCCGTCTCCACCACCAAGAGAGAGCAGTGCAGCGTGGGTAGGCGTGGGAGGACGGTGACAGAGATGACTCAGCGCTCTGTTGCCGGGTAGAAAAGCACCCACCAGCCTCCCACCCCCAGAGACTCATCAATACACAGAAGCTGACAACTGTCCCTCATGCCTGAACAGACGGTGAACACTTATGTAACCCTTACGTGGATGTTACAGAGGCTTTGCAGTTGCGTCACAAATCTCCCAGCAACCATGCCTGGTGCCAACATGGAGGTCCATGAATTGGATGTGTGCAAAAAATGGCAAAATATATAACAACTTCTCAGTAAAAGTGAACAGTGTGATCAGGTAGATTTGTCTCCAAATGTAGGTTACTGTGACTCAGTAAACTGTCTTGTCTTTAGCCCTAGTCTCTACTCCAAAACACTCTGAGTTGGAGCTGGAGAAGAGTCAGCTCAGTTCACCTGAACTAACTGGTAGCTAGCTAACTAGCCAGCAGGCTAGTTTAGTTACTGTTAACATGGGACTACTAGCCACTGCTAACGCTAGCTTCTACTAGATGCGTTAGCTAGTGTGCTAACCAGATGTGTTAACAACAAGACAGTGATGGTTAGCTGACCAGATACTATGGTTAGCTAGCTAACAAGCTACATCATCTAAACACTAAATCAATCAGATGTATCAGTGATGAAATGATCAGTTCAGTAGAAACAGACAGAAATTAACCATGAAGATTCAATTCAGCCGTACATTTAGATACACAATCAGCTGTATCCCAAGAGTTGAGGACCTCCAATATGGCCGCCAGAGGGGTGTTTACGTCACCTCAACTATTTTAATGTCCCAAATAGTCACATTACGCCTTACGGACCCCCATTTGATAAGATTTTGCCCCAGGGACTCATATGGGAATATTTTTGTTGTTGTTGATTTAGTATTAATTTTCTAATTGGGATAATTTCTAGTGAATTACATTATAATTATATTAAACTATTCCTCATTATGCTGGAAACCCCTCAAGGACCCCTGGGAGTCCCTGGACCCCAGAGGACCACTCTTATAGGAAAGGGAGGGGTTGAGTGTTGGTCTTAGATGGTGCCTCTCAGCATCTCATAGTCTGCTGTCTTTTTCTCAACATGATCACTATTTATCATCAGAGGAGTTTGGAGAGGCGTGGTCGACGTCACACAACTTATCTACTGCAGTTTCAGTTTTTATTAGGTAGCTGGTAACCTATAAACACGGATATTAGCCTTGAGACACTTTAAACCTGAACAGGAACACTCAGTGGTAATCAGAACGTTTGAAATATCGGCTTTATATCGGCTCCTCCTAATATTTCGCACTTTGGAAAGGACGTGGGAACGCTGTGAGGACACAGTACGTTCAGATACCAATTTCTTAAATTTGGGTGCAAGGTGATGTATTTTAGGGTTTGGTTTCAGCAGATTAGGACATCTACAGCAGAAGTGAGAACTGGGTATGTGTCATCCAGAGAGTTAAAGCAGAAATGAGAAAGCAGAAAATGACTTAACACACAAAATGACTTAACTCCCTCGGGTATAAAGAGAGCATCCCCGTTCTGTCATAGTCTTGAATGTAATACACAAGTTGATGTAGACTTAAGTTCAGTAGATTAGTTAAGTAAGCTTTAAATTATAGAGGGAATCTGCTGAAATATATACATTAACGCAGGCTGGACTTCCTAATGTTGAGTTGGACACTGTTTTGCTCAGTCCACCTCAATTATGACGATCTTACCATGACTTCAGATGTAAAAATCTTTAGAAATCTTTATTAACCCCTTCATCTCCATCTATACTTGTGTGTGTATATCCATACTAAAGTGGGTTTAACATGTCAAATAAATAAAAAACATCTCTTTCAGCTGGTTTCTCAGTGGGTCGGTCTATTACATGGGATACCCGTATATCTTCCATCAGTATGTAGATCGTGGAGCTGAAACTCCCAGCGTTAAAGGACTACGTTGACTTTTTGGTAGTTTGGCCAATTGGTCATTTGACCCAATATGTGACGAGAGGATTGGCACCAAATTGGCATCTCTGAGTCTCCGGTAGATAGCGCTGTTATGCTAGTTACGCTAACGCTTTAGCATACAGTTACATGTTAAGTAACCACAGGCAACTAGCATCATCTGAAGTATGAAGATAGACCTTTTAGCAAATCAAAGTTGATATTGTTTTTTATTCTGTGGCCTGTAGATTCATTTTATTCTGAAAATCAAAACTCATTCTTTATCATTAGTGAAGTTATTATGAATAAACAACGCAGAAACGTTAGCTGTCTGGCTAACTTCGCTCACTTCCAGTGTCAAAACAAGCTACGCTCTACGATCTCCTGTAACAGAAACATACAATACAATTCATAATCACCGTAGGGGATTGATTATCAGCCATAACGGAGTAACCGTACAGGTCAGGCTCACCGTGAGCTACCAGATGGTGAAACGATGGTATCTGCTCCTGTAGAAGCCATAACTCAATTTGATTTCAACTCTGTTTTGAAGAAATCGTGTTTTATTCGCGATTTCCTGGGGAAGTACTACACTACCCACAATCCTAGCTTGGGTTCCACCAATTAGAGACATCGCTGTTACCATGGAGACTGACTGAGTGAGCGAACGTAGTTGCTGTCTGCTAGCTAGCAACATCCTCCACCATGGTTTCTCTGTCAGACATGATGTTTTTTTAGGGATGAGGAGTGAAGGGAGAAAATCACTACAGATCGGTGTGGTAAAAGGGATTCGATGACATCACTAGCAGGTTTACACGTGTCATTAAAATGAACTAACCATTTCCTCACGTTTAGCATAATGCTAGTTGGTGACTTTAGCATGCTGTATGCTAAAGCATTAGCATGTGCACCAGACAGAGCTACCGGAGACACAGAGGTGGTTTTGGTGCCAATCAGGTAAGGTGACCAATGGCCCAAATAGTCTGTGTGTGTGTGTGTGTGTGTGTGTGTGTGTGTGTGTGTGTGTGTGTGAGAGATACCTCAGTACTGGTTTGAATCAAACAGGTTTTGGTTTGTCTGGACGTGAAACCATGACAATGGAGTTAAATTTGCTTTCTCACTGTGGAGATTCACTCGTCATTTACCTGGCTTCCTGTGTGTGTGTTAGTGTGTGTGTGTGTGTGTGTGTGTGTGTCCTTGTCGTGGGTGGTTTCATTGATGTCAGATACGAGATAAATAAATGTCAACTTAAGATGAAAACAGTAGTAGGCCAGTAGTGTGTGTCTGTGTGTGTGTGTTACTCATCACGACGGTGTGAACTACAGTACATGACTAAAAACACACCAGTGATGACTGTCGTAGTCACAGATCACAACTACGATTTCAGAAGCTCAATGTCTTAAATAACAGTAAACTCAAGGCCTTGAAAGGTCTGAATACAGATCAATTCAGTTTCAGAAGTCTTCAGCCCAGTCTCACACACACACACACACACACACACACACACACACACACACCTATATTCTAAGATAAGATGAAACTTTATTGACCCCACAGGGATCAATAAAATCACTGGTGTGTTTTTAGTAATGTACTGTAGTTCACAGTAGGTCGATTAGGTCGATTTTGCTTGATTTGTTTTCATTCTCAATTGCCAAATTTGTCTTTAATTTAATTGTAAAAGGTCTTAAAAACTCATAAATACACTTACACTGTGTCATGTGGCAGGTGACACACTTGAAAAATCCTAAAAAGAATACCCTTCCTGTCAAAATTAAAGGTTCTAGCTACGCGTCACATTTTAACAGTAAATTAGTAAATTATTACCACGCCAATTTAATTTTTACCGTAACAAACAGCCTCTGCACTTTATTTTACATTGTGTGCCACCGGCTTTTCCAAAAATAGAAGTGATTGTTGATATCTGTGGTTGTTGGCGTCATGATCATCCCACCTCTTCCTCCGGTGTATCTCTGGTAATAGAGATACGCCTGCTGGACTTTCACTGGTACCGATCTGAGATATACAGTTGAATTGTTTTTTTGTCTCTGCATGAATGTGTCCTGATGTCTGTCTAAGAAACTGAAACCAAGCGTGCTGTCAGGTGACTGACGGTAATATGAGGTCCTGATTCTCTGTAAAAGGTCAGAGAGGAAGAGATTCACGCTGCTTGGTTATTCATGGGATGACTTGGTTACTTTCATTAAAGTTTCATCTCATCTGAGAGAGAGAGAGAGAGAGAGAGAGAGAGAGAGAGAGATACAAATGCTTAAATGACAGAAAAAGATAGAAAGAAAGATAGAAAGAAAGAAAGACACAGGCAGGCAGAAAGAAAACAATAAAGATAAAAAAAGAAAGAAATAGAAGAAGGCATATTAAGGAAAGAAGGAAAGAAATAGAGAAAGCCATAATAAGGAAAGAAAGAAAGAAAGAAAGAAAGAAAGAAAGAAAAAGAGAAAGAAAGAAAGGCTAGACCAGGTACACCAGTTACCCCAGTTACCCGTTACTCCTCCAAGTGACAATTAAACTTCTTGATCCATCACTGTTCTCCATCGCTGCTGGTTCCTGCTGTCCGCCACTAGATGGCGCCACTGCTCCATAGAACCAAGCCTGGCGTCCACACAGCAGCAGCGGCCCCTCTCTGCGTATAAAACCATAAATAAACTTTATTTTCGACGTTTATCGATTCATATTCGATCTAATATAAACACAAACCACAACCGAGCTCTGTGTTTCATAATCACACATCGTCTCTATTACCTTTAGATGCCGGTTTACCGGGCAGCTCGTCGTTAATGACAGAATCACTATAATATCCCTATGATATCCCAATAGTAGCTGTGTGTCTACGGTGCTCAACAGTGAGTTTATTGTGACCTTATTGTACTTTATGGTATTTTGTATCTACTATGGCATCACTATAACATTACTATAATAAACTATAGGGACTTGAAGTTGTGCATAGTGTCTTTAAGTGTTTTTAAATATGACTTTATTTTCAAAAATCACGGACTGATTTCGTTTCTCATCAAGTCTCTCACTTCTGATTTTCCAGAGGAGTATTTACCCTAAAATCCAAGAGAAAATATCGATACCTCTGTTAGTGGGATTACAGGACAAGCAGAGGCCAAATGTGTGTTTTGTCAAAACGAAAAACTATTTGAGACTTTCACATACAGAAAGAATTAGAACGTGATTCTTTGTATTTGTATTTGTATTTTGTCTTCTAGTGCTGGGGAGATTGAGATGGATAGAAGAGGGAAATAAGACTTTTATTTAAAGTAAGTTGGAAGAAAGGGCAGTGCAGTAAAATATTAGGCGTCTGTATCTGATGTTATTTGTCACTAAAATCCCCCAAACCGCTTATATACACATATCAAATACATTCCTCAGATATTATTATTATTATTTGATCAATATTATAAATTATTAGACGTGTAACTTTGGTCCTCAATGTCCCTGTGCGGTTTTCTTTTGGGTTTTTTTTGCTTGATATTCGCTCCCTTCGCTTCCTTAATAACGATAAAAACTACTAAATCTAATCGGGACTCGTTGTTTTAAGGCAGGCCGGTGTCGGTGGTGCCAAATTGCTGCAGGATCTACCAGAAATAACCAGATAAATTGGACTAAAACCCAAACGTGTGGCCTTCCCCGTCTAGGTTTTATTCCTGTAGTCTCTGTTTACTCCATCTTCTCTCTCCTAACCTCCCTTTCCTCGCTGCGATGCGTAATGGAGACTTTGCGTGGCATGTCTAAACTTTGAAAATCATTTCCTCGTTATTTTTCTTGCAGTATAAATATTATATAGGATTGTTTCATACTTACTTACTTATATTGTTATTATATACACACTCCACTATACTATTATCAGAGCAAGAGCAGTGAGAGGGGCGGTGTGTTCTTTATTTATTAGAAAACCCTGAGGAACTCCAGTTTTAATTGGCTACTAAAACCTGCTGCAGTTAAATTAGATTCTGTCTTTTTTTTGTTATTATAAAACGGATTTGTTATTCATCATGTGTGAGAAAAAAATAACGATTTCTTCTTTGGCACCTAAAAAAGCTCTTGACTCACAAACCACGAGTCGGTGTGACTTTCTAAACAAGTAAACTGGAGAATCGATAATCAAATGTCACAGCCGATGAGCTTCCTGTGTGATGTGAGAAGAGACGTTTGACATTTTGAGTTTCAGACGCGCCTGCTTTTCCTCAGTTTCACACCCAAGGAAGGAAACTTCTCTGATTCACAAAAACACACGAGAAAGTCTAAATAAAGTCAAAATAAAGTCTCTATAATATTCCTATAATATTCATATAGGCTTTTATAGTTTTGCTGTAATATTTGTGTGCTATCCTTCTATTTTGTTAATAACAGAATAATTGAATTTGTACTTTAAAAACACATTTACCAATAATCTATCGATCTCCTATACTATAACTATAACATTCCTATAGGATATTATAGTTAGATATATAGATATTATAGATATTAGATATTATAGTTGTATAGTATTCTTTTAAAATGTATCGCATCGTATTACTACTAATGTTATGTTTCATGAGGTTAGACTACCGCTATTTTTAACATAACAGTTTCTGTTTAATTGAATTCGCAGCTTATTTTTCAATCCATCATATCTGTAATATCTAAATTGTGAAGTAGACTGACAGAAAAAAACATGATAGTAGAATAAAGGCACATTTAAGGTGGTCTGCTAAACGTCCTGCCATGGAAGTATCGGTCACCCGTCTTAATATTTCTGCCAAAAAAAGAATAACCCAAAAAATCAAACGCCCATGACATGAAATCAACTACAACCTTTGAATTTCGTTTTCTTTGAACTTTGAACATATAAAGTTTCACGTCTTTAATCTTGTGTGACTGTGTTTGTTTCTGAGTCACCTTGGATGACTGCGGTTGTGAAGCAGATAATATTCAGCCCATTGGCGTCTCTCACTTTCAGTCACTGAAAAATGAATATTAGAGAGTAAAAAGTCTGGATGGCTCGAGGGAATGAATTAAGGTAAATATATGAACCTGCAGCTCGTGGGATCGTCGGTCAACAACCAACACTGGTGTGACCCGATGTAAACTCTCACCTGATCATCGTACAAACAAAAATCACTCATATTTCCAGGAAATCATTTATTTATTTTTCTCCAAAGATCAGTTTCCTATTACTTACTATGAAGTCGACTCTGAATTTACCTCAAAAACTCAAATTAAATATATGCCTGAATATATAAATACGTTTTCCAAAATATATTCTCAGGATAGATCAGTGTCTTTTTAACGGTGGATATATATTATCTATATATTATCTATATATTTTATATCTTCACAGCCAATAAATGAACAACGTTGTGTATTTGAATTCTGCTCTTGTGATAATTTCACCCTGTCTCTGTTTGTGTTTAGTTATTAATCACAGACATTTAAACTCAATAACTTTACAACATTATTGCCAAATTCGTATACAAAATGTAAAACTTTACATTACAATGACATGCTGAATTACATGGTCTCTGTTGTTAGAGACATTTGAAGTGGTCGTGGTGCTTAGAAATAAAGTTTACTGATGTAACAGGCTGAAAAAGTCCTTAACCAGGGTTTGTATTCTGCCTATAATCTTGGTCATCTAGACATTGAATTGAAGTCACGCTGGAGAAAAGTGTCAGCTAAAAGCCAGAAAGGTAAAAATAGTGTGAATATGGACTCCAGTGTATGAAAATATCTGAGGCTGTAGGGTGAAATAATCTCACTTCTTCAAGTCAGTCTGCATTTTCTGATCTGACAGAAACACCAAATACCAGTGAAACTATAAATACCGTCACGCATGTTAGAGGCTAGGTCTGAAACTGAAGAGCTTTGTTTGTGTTGTGTTTTTGCAGATCTTACTGTAAGGAAAATGTAATGTCAAATCTAGGCCATGTTGGAGTGAAACCCGTCACTTCAGCACAAATCAGCTCTTTATTGTCCCAGGAGGGGAAATAACACCGTTCCACCTCTTCTCCTCGACTCGTACTTCTTTATTTGCCACTTTACAGTAACTATCAAACATGATCACTTCAGGGACAGGGGAATATGTGTTACTGGCAGTGTTGGGATCTAGAAAAATCTAAGCTGTTGCGTTCACTTCACCTCGGCCAGGATAAAAGAGCGTCAGAATAAAGTGTCGTCTCATTTCGCAGCCAGTGATGCGCACAAGCACGTGACAGAAAATGACACAATTACCGATGAAAACTTCATATCTGATTGACAACAATGACTTTTCTCACGCATGCACGCAGTTGGCATGGCAACATAACCAGTGATGGAAAGGAATCTCCATTATGTACTACTTCATTTATGCTTCTCTCCCTTTACAGAACCTACCGTCATATAACTCACATCAGCTTGATACCTCTACTGTGATGAATGCTATGAATTTCTGACATACAGTAATAAATTATCAGTGTATAGTACATATCAGATTAGACAATTGAGCTTGTAAATAAAATGTAATATTGATTCAATATTAAAACATAAGGTGAAAGAACAGACCTTCTGATTCCATGTTAATAATTACAGCATTGAAAAAAAACATCATTGACCCAGTATTTTATTTTGTAAAATAAAGATTACCTGAAGTTTATCATTCAATATGTCAAAAATATAGAGGGTCATTTTGCCGTTTTGCCAGCCAGTGATTTAAACCACCATGTGTAGTTTGTTGTGATGCTGCGGTTGATTTTGTGTGTTTTTAAATGGAAACTCGTTGTTGTTGCTGCGAAGCTGAATAAGGAAATTATGCAAGGACCCGGCCATGAGACATGGCAGCCATGGAAATGAGAGATTATTATCGTTAAGTCACCATGTCCCACACACACACACCTGCTCACACACTCTCTCATGCAGATAAACACTCACACACACATTTACTCTCTCTCTCGGTACCCACCCACGCATCCAACCCTCCATCCCTCTGCACGCACTTTTGCAAACATCTAATGTTCGTGTCTCGAGGAGGCTGCTCGCCAACTGAACGTGTGTCTCTCTGATCCGGCTGCTCGCGACACTTTGATACCCCAGATGCTCCTTCCGGTTTTCCTCCACGTCTGATTCACTCCTACTGTAAATACTACTGGCTCAGAACTACTGATCACAGAGGAAATATTACTAATATTACTACTATCACTACTATTACAGCTATAATTGCTAATATTACTACCTATTTTACTATTACTACTACCACCACTACTACTACTATTACTACTATAATTACTAATATTGTACACACAACTAATATTGTAAATGTATTGTATTACAACAACAAAAAAACTACTATCACTAATATTTCTACTGTTATGATGAATATTACTACTACAACTACTGCTATTACTACTGCTATTACTACTATTACTACTACTATAACTGCTAATATTACTACTATTACTACTATTACTACTAAAACTTCTAATATTAATACTTCTATCAGTACCACTACTAACACTACTACTACTACTACTTTATTGTACATGCAGTCATTGCTGCCATAGTCCCACTGACCTGCTGCTATTCCTCCTCTAGAGGAATTATTTGGAAAACTGATTCAGTAACTGATTGAGAGAAATGAAAGTTTTGCAGTACAATACACTAACCAGATACAGATACATGTACTGTACTGTCACAGGAGTCACGTCAAATATTAACCAGCTGTGTTACTTCTTCTCTTGTCAGAAATGTCACTTTCCTCTCGGCTGTTCGGTGTACTTCCTGGCGTTCTGCGCATCGCCGCCTTGGCATTTAGAGCAGAGGATCGTGACCCCTGAACTTTAAGATTAAAGGTTGTAGAGAGAAAACAAAAAGCTCATTTGAATGTTGCACACAGCTGTAATTAGCAGGTGGGTGATGTTACCAGCCTGTTATGTGCCACAATCTGAAAATATACAGCAGCATGTATGGGACCCTGGGACCTCTCAGCTTGTTGCTAGGAGGAAAGAGGAGGAGGTGAAGAGAGAGAGGTAGAGGAGGAGGAGTTGAACTACAGCACTAGATTTATTTTTATATAAATTTGGTCTTAGATGTTGTTGTTTTTTTCTGCATTAGTGTTTTACATTACTGCTCTTTAGAGTATTTTTGAAAAGCATCTTAGCTTTACGCAATGTGTTTTACATGTGTCTAAGACTTCTGCACAGTACTGTATATGTATGTACAGGTCTGTGATATAGCGGGGGAGTTATTCCTTTGTGTAAAGAGGCTTTGCAGCCACCACAGCTGGCGCCATGTCCAAGGCTCGGCACAAAACAGTCTGAATGTATAACAAACAGGGAAGAAAAGAGAGAAACCTGAACCAGGTTGTTGTGGTGTGTCTGTAGATCATCCAGTAACGTTCTCAGTAAAAGTGATCAGTGTGATCAGGTAGATTTGTCTCCAAATGTAGGTTACTGTGACTCAGTAAACTGTCTTGTCTTTAGCCCTAGTCTCTACTCCAAAACACTCTGAGTTGGAGCTGGAGAAGAGTCAGCTAGTTCACCTGAACGTAGTTACTGTTAACATCAGAGGTGTAATATTCCGGGCTCAGAAGTCCTGCCAGGATTTTTCTCCACCTGTACTCTTAACCAGGTGATCAATTACCCGTCCCTCCCCATGAGGTAGAATGGAACCAATTAGAACATCTAAATAAAACCCTGGCAAGTCCTTTTACTTTCTGGACCTGGAATTTACACCACTGGTTAACATGGGGCTACTAGCCACTGCTAATGCTAGCTTCTACTAGCTACATTAGCAACAAGACAGTGATGGTTAGCTGACCAGATACTATGGTTAGCTAGCTAACAAGCTACATGATCTAAACAACAAATCAATCAGATGTATCAGTGATGAAATGATCAATTCCCAGTCAGAAACATCACAGAAATTATTTGGAGCCTATCCCAGCATGCATTGGGTGAACATCTTGGACAGGTCGTGCAACGTGAACATGCAAACTCCACACAGGAAGGACCAGGGCCAGGGATCGAACCTGCAACCTTCCTGCTGTTGCACTACAGTAGCAGTAATAGCTGTACATTTGGAAAAAAGCAATCAACCACCTGCTGCCTCGAGGCGACTGGTTGCCCCGTCGCTCAGAGGCCCCTGGGGGCCGATCTACACGGTCACGGCTCTTCTCTGTCCTGGCCCCGCAGTGGTGGAATGAACTCCCCACTGATGTCAGGACAGCAGAGTCGCTGCCCATCTTTCGCCGCAGGCTGAAAACCCACCTCTTCAGGAAACACTACCCTGACTCTTCCTCTTAGCCATGCCTATTTGTCGTCAATTATGTGTCTGAGCTCTTGTTTATTGGCTCTTGTTTATTTGATACACTTATTTGTCTTAGCTCTTGTTTATTTGATTCTCTTATTTGTCTCATTTGTTTAAGATAAAGTAGGTTGCTAACTTATTGCACTCTTACCTTAACACTAGTTCTGCTCTTAGTTGCTTGTTTAGGAAGGAAATGCACTTACGATTTCTGGTGACTAGTAGTTTTCTTGCCTACCTATGTTGAATGCACTTATTGTAAGTCGCTTTGGATAAAAGCGTCTGCTAAATGCCTGTAATGTAACCGTTCCCAGCTACTGTTGCCCACGAGCTGAAGACCTCCAATATGGCCGCCAGAAGGGTGTGTCACCTCCCCTGAAACCTGTCAGTCTGTAGCTGGAGGAGTGAAAGGGAGGGAGGAAAGTAGCATTAAGTGTCGAAAGTTGAGGTGAGGGGAGCGCGTGGGCTTGATTTGACTCCAAAGATCACAAACACACACACACACACACACATACACACACACACACACACACACACACACACAATTTTCAAATGTCAGCAGGCAGCAACACCAGCGCCTCCTATCAAACACCTCTCCCTGAATAGTAAGGCCTGGCCTGTCACGAAACCCACAAACCCATTTCTCGGTTTTGTTTTTCAGAAGTTGACACAAAAAAAAAGAAGACAGAATGTTGTTTTACCTTGAAGTTCTCTCTACAGGGTACGTGGTGTTGTGCCAAGACACTCCTGGAACACACCCCCCCCCCCAAAAAAAAAAACCAACAACCTGATAACCTGCTCACTTATCAGAAACTGTCGCGACCCGGCCTATGTATTATTATAACACCGCACCATGCGAGGACTCGGTTTGCTAATTTGAGGTCATGTGCTCTTATCTGATCTGTGTCTTACTCATTATGAAGCTCTCACTCTCAAAACACGAGTCATTTTCAACCTGGATCGCGTTTCGACACGATTCTGACCAAAATCGCGTCAATTTCTTCGCTGCACAGCCACTTCAGTCTCTCTGATACGGTCAGAAACACACTGATGCTCACTCTGCAATGAGACGTGATTTATTTATTTATCTGTTATTTGAAACAAGGAAGCGCTAAAGCAACGGCCAAGGTGGCTTCACTTTTGATCACTTTCTCATTGCAGCAATCAAAAAGACATCGGGTGCTTTTGGGTTGATTTGTGGTGTCAGTCGGCCCTGCAGGACCGTGGCAGAGAAGATGCAAGTACCTCTGTGGTGAAGTACCTGATGAGAGTCTGGTCAGGATCGATCAGTGTGGCGGGAAACTGATGGGAAAATAAAAACGTCTGGAGTTGTGCTCTGAGGACAAATGAAATGGAGCGCTAGCCGGGTTTTTTTATAGTCTACAAACAAACACATAATTAGGTTTTTCAGAATGGACAGTAATCATGGAGAGCAACAGACAGACATGGAGGTCTGTCTGTGTAATGACTAGCTTACTGATCTGAGGGCTGTAGTGTAGCTGTAAAGATGTGAGAGGCAATGGAGTGAAAAAGCTAAGAGATGGACTGTGAACTCCGACCTCACCAGGGCCCCCCACCAGGACCCACACAACTGCCCTCTCACACACACACACACTTAGGTAACGACTACACATCATTTATATTATATTACATACATACAATTTTTCATAGTACTATATTTTTATAGTGCTCTTACTGTAAATATTGTGTTGTTGTTTTTTTATATAGAGCTCTTACTGTAATACTGTAAATATTGTGTTGTTTTTTATTGTAAATACTGTGTACTGTTGCCCTTTGCTGAGCATTGCCACTTTACATTTCACTGCACACCCCGTGTGTGTATGTGACAAATCAACTTCTTGAATCTTGAATCTTGGATGAAAACTAGCAGCGCGTGTCAGCCCATTTCATATTTCAGTGTCCTGGTGGCTCAGTTGTAACAGCGATGTCGTGGGTTTGAATCCAGCCTGGGACCCTTGTCGAGTGTGTAACGTGTCAACTGAGCGCTCTAAATTCCTGCATTTAAAAAGATCAGTGAATTGGACTGTTTGGTTTGTAGTGTAAGGTTTGCTTCTGTTGCTTTATTCCTTTATTCCTACCTTATCAGTTTAAGAAAAAGCACCTACAATCTATGTGTGTGTGTGTGTGTGTGTGTGTGTGTGTGTCTGTGTGTGTGTGTGTGTGTGTGTGTGTGTGTACGTGCGTGGCCTCTCCCACCTGTGGTCGTGTTCAGTGAGTTTCCCAGACTGTAGGAGGCCTGCAGACTTCTAGTGCCTTTCACATCAAGCAACTGAATGTCTGCATGCCACCAACACACACACACACACACACACACACACACACACACACACACACACACACACAGTTCTGTGATGTAGAGGCTGATAAACACACTTTAAAGGTTTAAAACTTGTTATGAGCCAAAAGGTCGGCTTGCCTCCTACATGACAGATTATATCAACTTGTCAAATTTGCCTTTAAGATGTAAATGAAAATAATTGCAGGTAGATTGTTATTTTTTAAGATTCTTACCCTGTAATAGTATGAAAGTTGTGTCAAGTGTATTGATAATTGTTGTTGTGCAATTGTCCAAAGATTTCTGCAAATGTCTGCAGCACCTTTTTTTATTTATTTTGCACGGCTGACATGAAATGGATATAATTGTTAATGTTTCACTGTGGAGGTCCAGTGGTCACTTCACCTGTCATGACTCTGATGAGTTGCTCTGGATGAAGGACCAGCTAAATGGCTCAGGTGTAAATTGGTATCGTGACTGGAGCTGCTGATCACTCTGATGAGTGATTTGGGATGAACCGACTGAGTTTCATGTTCAGTGTTGATGCTGAGGCTTTAAAGGTAAAAGTATCCCAGGAGTCGCCTCAACGTTGTGGCTTTACTCGCGTCTTAGTTTCACAGTGCAGATCTTTAACCATGCACAGGGCAACTTGTTGGACAACCCTGATGGGTAACAGTACCGAAGCAGTTGCCTCAGAATTGCTCCTTTACTCACATAGGAACATCTTGCCAGTTTTTTGACCCCTTGTCTCACTTTATTGCCTGTTGCTGGGAGTGTTGCTGATCTACATTGCCCATGTTTCCCGTCTCCCTACAGGCAATGAAAGTACATTTTTGGCAAGATATTTTTCAGATTGTCAGGAAACGTTTGGAGTTTCGACGGTGTGTTGTCTCACTTGGTTGCCTGTTGCTGGGAGCATTGCTGATCTATATTGCCCAAAAAAAGCAGTAATAGGCGGTCTAAATTTTTCGTCAACTCTGACGTCTCACAGCAGGCGAGCGGATGTCTTAGCATGGTTGCTTTACGCACATATTGCCCACGTTGTCAGGAAACATTTGAACGTTTTTGGCTTCGTTCTCACTCTGACTTTGTTACCTGTTGCTAAAAGAGTTTTTCCATCTGTGTTGCCCAAAAATTGCCGTGTCTCCCATCACCCTACAGGCAGCGAAAGGTCATTTTTGGGCAACTCTAATGAGCGAGATACTTACCGATGCTCAGTCGGCTGTGTGTTGTCACACTTGTTCACTCGGGTGTTGCCCAACCAAATCACCCAGTCTGTCACCACCCTTAGCAGTTACTCATTCTCTTTCCCTGCCAAGTTTATCCAAGATGGTGTGGTCCTTCTTTCTTCATTCAAATTTCTGCAGCACCTTTTTTTATTTATTTTGCACGGCTGACATGAAGTGAAGTTGCCAGGCAGATGACTCGGTGTCTCAGTCACAGAGTGCAGAGTTATCGTGTGAATGAAACCGTCTGACATTTGACAAAGTCACTCTGAGGAGGAAACACTTGAAGTTTAGGAAATCTAACCGAAGAAAGAGTTGCCTTCAAAGACCTTCAGCTCTGGTGGTGCGTTCAGGTGTATGAGGCCTAATCATAATCGGTTTTGTTTCCTCACCACAGATGGTGGAGTCGTTTTCACGCCTCACTTCAAAATGGAGACGGGTTTTTTTTCAGGCCACAGCTCTCCTCCGGACTCTTGTTTTCTCTCTGATGACTCCCACATCTCTCTGCTCTGTAATCTCGACTGTTACTCGCAGCAGGTCTGCATGTTTCACAATTCGACTATCTCGTCTTTTGTTCTTTTCTTGCCTTTTTTTTCTTTCATTTTCTCTGCTCTTTCTACTTCAAAAGAGATGGCAGCAGAGGAGGAGAAGAAAGTCGATTTCAGATCCTCTGAAAATGAACCGAAATGAGAAATGCTTTGATTGATTCAAATTCAAATTAAATCCACGTTTCTGAACATATTTAATCTGATAAGTGAAAATTAAACTTGTTGACATTTATTTGTGTCAAGCTTGTTTAGTGAGCTGAGGCCCACGCTCCTCTGCTCTGTAATCTCATGTTATTTGCAGAAGGCCTGCTCGTTTCATATTTCACATATCACACACTTCTATCTTCCTTTCTTTTCTGGCCTTTTTTCTTTAATTTTCTCTCATTCTTTTCTACTTTAAAACATCAGTAAGAGAAAGAAAGAGAGTAGAAAGTAGACTTCAGCTCCCCTGAAACCGAACCAACCCAGGCCCACGTTCAGCTCCTCTCTGATCTGATCTGAGGTCTCCATGCTTCAGATTTACCACGTCTTTTATTTCCTCCTGTCTTTCTGTCTTTCGTCCCTCTCTTTCTTCTTCTAAATATCAGCGACAGAGAAAGAGGAAAGGCAGATTTCAGCTCCTCTACCCACCGTTGTCTGTCTCTCCTCCCAGTTTCCTTTTCATTTTTTGAGACGTACAACCGCGACTCAACGCATCAAAGAGCAGCCTCGGCTCCTCTCTCCCTTTTGCTCTCTGACTAATTTTGATAGCAGAAGGAGACGCGAGAGTAAAGCCTCTTCTTTATTTGTTTTTGATGTTCGATTGAGTCTTGTTTTTTACCAAGCCGGCTGTTTAAAATAGGCCAGTTGAGCGACCGCCTCGTGGGAGAGCTGTTGACATCCCACCAGGCCAAACCCGGTCTCTACTGTCTGGGGAAAAATTGTCCACCTTATTCTGAAATCGGGTTGGACTTCACTGCTTCTGTTGTACGGTAGAAAATTGTAGTCGGTGTCTCATGAGTGGCTGCTGTTTTTTGACACAGGCCCTTGAACGCCACAAAGTGTGTGTAAGTGTGAAAAACAAAACTCGGCTGTTGTCATTCGGGTAGAAAATGATGCCGAGTAATTATCTCAAGTTGGACTTGTGTGCGGTGCTGTGTGGTTTGTTTGTTTCAGGTTTGTTTTTAATAAATAAATCCGTTACTCATATTGAAACTCAGAGTGGGAATTACTTTGAACACTTGACATTTAAAGGGTAACGTGAACTGTAATGTGTCGGTGTGGTCGTGTTAATTTGCAGCAAACTTGTTTATTATTTCAAATTAAATCCACATTTTGGGGAACCGAGTCGTATTTAATCTGTGGCTTTTCTTAATCTTTGTCTATTTGTGTCAGATTTGTTTTTACTACATGAATCTGTAAATCATATTGACAGCACATTCATATTTAATCTAAAATCTACGGCTGCATTTATTTGTTTCAGCCTTGTTTTTTATAATAAATTCAATAAGTTTTGCTTAAATGTGGATTAAACTCTTGTGAACAAAATGTAAATCTTGATGTAAATTTATGGCTGGCTTTAAAAACAGGATGCTCGAGAGAAGAGACATAAACTAGAAACATAAACTAGAAACATAAACTAGAAACATAAACTAGAAACTTTTATTTGTGCCAAAATGTTTTTCAGTACATAAAATTGATGCCACCATGAAAACACGATGCTCGACATGACATGTAAGCCCCAACTAGTGAATGTAGTTGTGTTAATTTGTGTCAGACTTGTTTTCTTCTTATAAATAAATTCATAAGTCATAGTGAAACTATGATGCTTTGGAGTGATAATATTACCAAAGCACCGGGGGAAATTTGCCTTGTCAAACGTTCTGTTCTTTGACAACCCACTCAGTTTCGATTGGAAAAATCTTTTAACCTTTTCGGCAACAACAAATGCTATAATAAAGAAAAAAAAAGAGAATGAGCGTGGCTGAATCTCTCGGGGTGTTGTGTTACTTCGTTTTCACCACAGACTAACGTTATTGACAACCGGTGCCCTGCGGTGCAGAGAGAGAATCAAATCGTCTAAATACTCACTTTTGTTTTGTTTTCACAGTTTCCAGTTTTACATTTCCAATTCCATTTTTTTCTGCGTGCATATTTGCTGACGTTGAGGTTGAATTTCTTTCTGCTTTCTATACATGACTAGTAGCAGTTTCAGGATGAGAAAAGCGTTTGACTATATTCTGCCGGTGACCTGGTTGAAGCTGCTGAACGTTTATTCCTCATCATAAATGTTTTTTTGTTCAGGGAATTTTAGAAGGTTTTGTTTTATTATTAATTCTACTGTATGTAGACTGTTGACTCTATTTGCTTCTGCCGAAAACCCAATTGTAGATGCTGTTGTCAGATATTAAATCTGTTATTGCATCATGTGTTGTTGTTGAAAAGCAGTAGTTTGCTGCTCTTAGATGGTTGATTATATTGGATTCTGCTGGGAACACATCTGTAGTTTACGTTTTCACAATTATTATTTTCTTTTTTGACATAATTCAGACCGAAGTGTTCCTGAGGTGTCGAGTCTCCCAGCTTTTATTGGGACGGTGAGTCAGTCGGCTGCCGAGAGGCCGCGGGTGGCGAACCGGCTCATGAATCAGCTCACTAACTCGGTCCAGGTGTGTGTGTGGGTGGGTGTCTTCTTTCATGTATACATGTGCACAAATGTATCTGTATGTATACGTGTGTGTGTGTGTGTGTGTGTGTGTGTGTGTGTGTGTATGAATCTTGTGTGTGTGTATGTCTACATGTGTGTGTACAGTATATGGATCTGTGAGTGTGTGTATCTGTTTGTTTGTTTGTGCGTGTGTGTGTATCTGTTTGTTTGTGTGTGTGTGTGTGTGTGTGTGTGTGTGTGTGTGTCTACATGCACATACATATGAGGGCATGCATTTATATGTGCACGGATCTGTTTGTACATGTATCTGTCAGCGTGTCTGTTTATGTGTGTACATGTGTATGTTTTTGTGTGTATTTGTACAGCATCCGTGTGTGTGTGTGTGTGTGTGTGTGTGTGTGTGTGTGTATCAGTATTTGCATGCACATGGATGTGCACGTGTCTCCGTAACTGATGACTAGCTGACATTTTAAAATTCAAATGAGAGATTGTTTTTCATTCTTTGAGGCACACGGCGAGATTTCTATCTATGTTTGAGCTAATCGCCACATCAACAACATGTAGCAACACTATCCCGTAATTACACTCGTGATGCACATGTGTCATACCTCGTCGCCGTGAAAACCTTGTATCTCCCTGACGTCTTTTGACTTTTCAGGGACTAAGAAGCTTTTTGATTTAGATTTTCTTTGGGGGGTTTTCAACGGTTTTCATCCGCCTGAGGTGTCGTAGATTTTTCTCAGCCGTCAGCAGGTTTCCCACAGGCCTTGAAAACCCTTGTTTGAAAATGAATGGATGACCTTGAAACTCTCTGAATTTTTCTTTCCATCCTAGCATCAATATGGATGGATGGATGTTTGTGTTGATACAGGAGCAGTTTGGGAATGAATTACTTAATTTATTGACTTGACAAGAGTAAAAAATGAGGCCTCTGAATGTCGTGTCTTACCCCAAAACCTGCCAGTTTCGACCTTGGAAGTCATTGAAAAGTCCTGGAATTGGCTGTGAGTATAGCCGAGGAAGACCGTGTAATCCTTCATTTTGCAATTAAAACACGGAAATCAAAGTTGGGAGTTACGAGGTTTTCACACGACGGCAGAGATTCACAGGCTGCTGTTACGAGACCAGGCAGCGTTTCTGAAGCCTCGCTAATTTGACCTGCCTGGCGGTGGTGGGTGTGATTCGTACAAAGTTCAGCTTCATGAAACTGAAATCCACACATCTCGATATTTATCACAGTGACATGAAAACATTACAGCAACATGTCGTTCTGCATGCTGGAACATGAGGCTTTCTAATGGGGGGGTGAGGATCTCATGAGTAGATTTAAGTGACTTTAAGTTAGATTTATGCTGCCATTTACTTCAGCAGTGTGGTGTTGCTCATGTGAAGATGTGAGGCTTTTCTAATGCAGCTCCACTCTGTGGTTTAGCATGGTGTGGGCGTGAACTGTGGAAGTTAGACATCATTTTGTACCATATTAGCTTTAATGTCTTAGTTTAGGTTTAATTGAGTTTCTCTCGATACCAGAGTAGGAGGCTGGGCCCGTTCTGGATGCATTCACATGTGTTTTTAAATGTGTGAATGTGTGGAAGTTCAACACAATATGACATTAAATTATACCTGAGGTTACTTTTTTATTACATGACATATCAGCAAGCAACCTGCCTGCGATAGCTATCCTCCCCTGGCATTTCTCTAATGGATCCAACAATATTTCTTGGTTTGCGCGTAGCAGCAAATATGACATTTAGTCAACCTATACGTTTTTAGCATGGGTGGGAATGGAGCCCCGGCCCCTGGCAGCGTTGGTGCCTTGCTCTTCCTACGCAGATCTACACTAAACCACATTTCACATTCACATCAAAGTTTCCCCTGATTGTAGAGCATAGATTCATTTTTTTTTCCCATAGCTGCTGATGAGGAAGTTCAAAATTATTTGCTCAAACTGCTAACCAGAAAGTGTTCTGTATGTAAACATCCACACCAGCATGCTTTGAGTAAATACTCTGAAAGTACACTGGATGAAAACGTGTTGACAAATGCTGTTGTCCCGCAGCATGTTATTGGCATCTGCATTTGGCTGTCAGGATGTATCTTCCTTTGTGGCTGATCACAGGAGGGTCTGAGTCTGGGTCAGGGTCAGGGTCTGGGTCTGGGTCTGGGTCAGGCTCAGGTTCAGGGTCAGGGTTAGCATACGTACCATGTAACACCGATGTCTTGGGTTCAAATCTGGCCTGGGACTCTTGCCAGACACCCAAATCTTTCCTGTCTACTTCCACTGTCAACTTTCAAAATAAAGTGACCCCAGTGAGTGTAAATGCATCAACTGAACATGGAGTCTCATTTACCAGACTAGAATGATGTTCTTTGACTTTTTTTTAAATCAAAATTATTTGAATGTTACTTTATGCTTGTGTGAAAAAATATATTGTTTCAGAGTTAAATATTTAAAAAGATAAAAAGTTTTATCTCAGATAGTACATTTCATCTTGGTAGTATAAGGTTCTATTTCTCATCCAATCACAAAGTTCAATGTTTCGGTGAGGACCAATCAAAATCACCTTTTAGACACGTCCTGTAAAATGGCAAAGGCTAGCTAATGTACCGAATGAGTCGTAATAATTGCACGCAATCCAGAAAAAACATCTTTTATGTGTTGTGATGTTATCACTTATTTTTCCATGATAATAATGAAACGTCAGTTAGGATGCTAATCAAAGCTAATCGCTGGTTTACCAGCTAAATCTTTAGCCCAACTGATGCGCTAGCTAGCACTAGCTAGCTGAGTCTAGCTACGTAACATCAGATGGACGAGAATAATCATCATTTTTTCCTAACAGATTATTTCTCTTGTTACTGTGGAAGAGTTTGGTTCCCAGATGAGACACTGAACAAAATATCAATAGCAGGAAATTCAACATTTTAAATGACAGTAGATGAAAAGAGGCTTTTTATTTCCTCATTGATGTTTCTGTCTTGAACACTGAAAGGCAAAACGTACTCAGGATAATAATGTGGGCAGCACAACCACAGTGAGTCAAGGCATAACAGAACTAAGACGAGGCACTACTCTGGCTCACAGTAACTACATATACTACTATAGTAAAACTACATATACTAAATATACCAAGTCTTATTCAGACCAGCAAACATGCATGTCAGATATATTTCTTTTAGGTTGCCGTCTATTTTGCCATCAGAATATGCTGTCAGATATTACCCACGCCACCAATACCCTTTCTGAAAAATACATTTGTATTTTGGGTGATGAAATACCTTGATCCTTTACTAGGAAAGGTATTGAATGTACAGTGACAGAAAAAAATCCCCATTTCTCCCTGGCTCTTATTTCTTCACCTAGCACTATTACATTATATAGTATATTATTATTATTATTATTATTATTATTATTATACATGATCATTATAAAGAAACAAGAATGTCAGTTTTGTGGCTTTGCTTGTAGTAACTATTCCACTGTTGCACTCATTGTAAGTGACTCTGGATAAGAAGCTAAGATGGAGGTGTGAATATAACTACAGTATAGTTGGAGTGCAGAAACATATTGGCTGGATTTCTTTCCCATAGCGTTGTCTCTGTCGCCTCGGCGGCCCGCTGATATTAAACCTCTCACTTCCTTTCTGAAGCTGTTATGTTTACCAGCCACCGTGCTATTTTTACTGTGGGCCTCTCTGCTCACAGCCTGGTTCGCTCTGAAAAAGGATGCATCTTTTTTCAACACGTGTCTGGTTTGGGACGGCGTGCATTTGTGTTACTTTGTCACACGTGTTTGTTATTACCATGTTGTGTAAAATAGGTGGGATTTAGCAGTGGAGGAAAACACAACGTGCCATTACAGGGAAGTAATCTAAAGTATGTTTAGTATAACCGGCTGTGAATGCCAGTTTGAACCGCACCCATGTGGGAGTCCAAGCAGGTTAAGACAAAAAACAAACATTATTTCCCAGAGCCAGTTGACCCAGGTCAGCCCAGAAATGACGACTGAATGAATTTGTGACTGAACAAAATCTGTGTGGATAAAAACGTCACGTCAAATTCATTGGATCTGATGTGAATATCTCTTGTGTTATCAGTCGAGGGTGAAGGCCGACACAGAAACAAGGGTTGGATGCTACAGGAAATGGGTGAGAACAGAGATGTCAATGGGCTTTTCGATGGGCTCCTCCTATTTTTAGTTGAATTAGACCCACGACACCTTTTGAAAAGCCGCACCAGTAAATTCTGTCTTCCCACATCCACCCACTTTCTGAAGCTCATTTGAAAAAAATTGCAGCTACACTTTCAAATTTAAGGGTTTATCTAGCGTTCCTCCCAAAAGATGAACCGTTTAGGGTGGGGTTCATCAAGGAACCGTGTGAGGTTCCCCCATGGTTGTAATCTGCGGATCTGCAAGTGAACCAAAGTCTTTTACGCTGCGCTACTTTTGGAACGTACATTCATTTCACAACCGGGTAAAAGGGGATTACACACACTCCTGAAACAGCATTTCACATTTGCTTCAAAAGAGCGAGAAATCTGTTTTTACCTCTGACTCAGAGCTGGTGGAACCACAGAGTTAGTGATAGTGAAAGCGTCACTCCCAGGAGCCTCAGCCCTTCAGTTATTCATTTCGTGTCTTAATTGTATTATTATAACATCGAGCTATAACATGATTCACTCAGAAAACAACCCGTCTGTGGTTTGGAATAACACATATTTGTACCATTTTGAGTAATACAAACGTGTTGTTCTGACCATACGTTGTGTTGCACAGTAACACCAACATCAGTGTTTCTGACTTGACATATGACACAGAACACCTTGTCACTATTGTTGAAACAAACCAGAGAGAGTCTGGTCGTCTGACCTTCATCTGAGAGAGCTGGTATGAATATGACAGTTAGTAATAGTATTAGATGTATTAATAGTAGTGGAGGTAGTAAAAGTGGTAGTAGTGGTAATATCAGTAGCACTAGTAGTAATATTGTTATTTTGTTAGTGTGTTGTTAGTGTATCAGTAGTAGCAGCAATTGTAGTTGTGGTAGTAGTAGTAGTAGTAATAGTAATTGTAGTAGTAGTAATAGTAGTAGTAGTAATTGTAGTAGTAGTAATAGTAGTAATTGTAGTAGTAGTAATAGTAATATTAGTAGTAGTAGTAATTGTAGTAGTAGTAACTGTAATATTAGTAGTAGTAGTAATAGTAGTAATTGTAGTAGTAGTAATAGTAATAGTAATATTAGTAGTAGTAGTAGTATTAGTAGTAATTGTAGTAGTAGTAGTAGTAATTGTAGTAGTAGTAATAGTAATATTAGTAGTAGTATTAGTAGTAATTGTAGTAGTAGTAGTAGTAGTAGTAGTAGTAGTAGTAGTAGACGCAGCAACCTGGATGTTGTGTTGACGGGGTGTTGGACGGTTCCTGTGAACCATGGAGGATTGGAGTCCAGCTGAGTCCTCCAGTGAGTCCTCCAGTGTATGTAGACTAGCTGAGTCCTCCAGTGAGTCCTCCAGTGTATGTAGACTAGCTGAGTCCTCCAGTGAGTCCTCCAGTGTATGGAGTCCAGCTGAGTCCTCCAGTCTATGGAGTCCAGCTGAGTCCTCCAGTGAGTCCTCCAGTGAGTCCTCCAGTGTATGGAGTCCAGCTGAGTCCTCCAGTGAGTCCTCCAGTGAGTCCTCCAGTGTATGGAGTCCAGCTGAGTCCTCCAGTCTATGGAGTCCAGCTGAGTCCTCCAGTGAGTCCTCCAGTCTATGGAGTCCAGCTGAGTCCTCCAGTGTATGGAGTCCAGCTGAGTCCTCCAGTGAGTCCTCCAGTGTATGTAGACTAGCTGAGTCCTCCAGTGAGTCCTCCAGTGTATGGAGTCCAGCTGAGTCCTCCAGTGAGTCCTCCAGTCTATGTAGTCCAGCTGAGTCCTCCAGTGTATGGAGTCCAGCTGAGTCCTCCAGTGTATGGAGTCCAGCTGAGTCCTCCAGTGAGTCCTCCAGTGTATGTAGACTAGCTGAGTCCTCCAGTGAGTCCTCCAGTGTATGGAGTCCAGCTGAGTCCTCCAGTGAGTCCTCCAGTCTATGTAGTCCAGCTGAGTCCTCCAGTGTATGGAGTCCAGCTGAGTCCTCCAGTGAGTCCTCCAGTGTTTGTGAGTGTTTGCATGTGAGCATGCTCGATGGAAGGGCATCAGATAAACACCTCAAGTGGAAATGGAAATCTCCGTACTGTTTTGGTACCGCTGGTGATCTAGGATTCCTCTCCTGCTCTGGATCGGAGCGCTAGCCAAATGATGAAATATGGAAATGTGAAATGTAAATCTGACAAGAAAAACAAAACTGTC
This sequence comes from Hoplostethus atlanticus, assembly GCA_034670405.1. NCBI lineage: Eukaryota > Metazoa > Chordata > Actinopteri > Trachichthyiformes > Trachichthyidae > Hoplostethus > Hoplostethus atlanticus. Next base: position 1,429,404 of record JAXDDX010000088.1, read on the forward strand.
GCTTCCTCGCATCACAGCGAGGTGAGCGAGAAGAGAGGTGGAGAGGAAGAACAAACTCAGCCTCTACTGGAGGAAATGGAAATCAGAAATCAAGATTAACTTGTAATATGTGATATTTATTTTGTTTTCAAATGAAAAGTGAAAGGAGAGACGGTGTGACATGCAATCAGACTTCTTTAAGGGACTACCTCTGGATTAGATTGGAGTTAGGAGTAGGTGAGGTTCTGCTGGTAGAACTCCATCCCTGTGAATAGGGAGAGGTTCAGGGTGAAAGTAAGGGTCAGGGTTCGAATGTCCTCACTAGTATAGTTGGCAAATGTGTGTGTGTGTGTGTGTGTGTGTGTGTGTGTGTGTGTGTGTGTGTGTGGCCCTCAGGCAGAGTTGTTGTTTCATCACCTGTGGGAAGAAGAAATACAGAGAGAGAGAAAAAAAAAAGAAGGAAAAAAACCCTTCGAATTAAAAGTTTTATTAATAGGTCAATTTGTAGAAACACAAGATACATATACTGGATGCAACATGTACTACACAGCCCTGTACAGTCAAACAAGTCACAGTAATTGAGATTAAATTGTATTATACCAGGGGTGTAGTGTAGTTTTTTGTAGTGGGTATACTGTGATGATTCCCTCCCAGCCTCGAGTGACACCCCATAAGCACCGTGGAGATACGGACCATAAGCACAGTTACACACTTTAAAACAATATGTTCACTTATCTCCCAAACCTTTGTCAAACTTAAACTGTCAGATTAAATTCAGGGGAAACCATCCAAGAACTGCTGCAAGACAAATACGCTTCAGAGACAGAACTCTTTAATACGTGGAGGCTGGAAAGGCACTTATCACTTATCAACATCATCTAGTTGTACCTACTGGGTTCGCTGTGTGTTCGCCCACAAGCCCTGGAAGAAGGATGGAGCACTTACAGACTGCCCGCGAACAGAAGACCCTGGTGGAACAGGGTCTAACTAGGTCGAACTAGCCTGGTAGTCTACAAAGCTTTCCAAATGTTTGTACTCATCTGAGGAGCGCTTTGCCTCCTTGCGTGGCAGAGCGATGGCTTCTCCACCATGTTGTGACGTACTTCCTCGGCAGAGTGACGCTGACCATCATCACGTTATTTACACTGGACAACAACATAGTAGATCTCTTTGTTCATAAGACTGAAGCCTTTTCCCACTGGGATTAGGGCGTGGGATTAGCATGCTTCGTATGAGTTGTTTTACGCTTTCAGGCTCACTGTGTGGGTGCTCAAGGAAATCTCTCATACCATTAACTGCTCTTTTCACCGGTGACTCACCACGCCGTACACTGGGTGTTGATGGCCGGTCGCTTGTGTCCAGAAAGCATTTCACCTTCAGATTGTTGATCAGACTTTGTAGGAACTGCTTTGCATTGATTGGTGTGAGCTTTGCATCGGACTCCAGGGAAACCGGTCCAGAATGTCCCGGAGCCTCCTCTGATTTCTCTCCTGGAGAGTCTCTGAATGACGGCAGGCCTCAGATGGAGCGCTTCAGAACTGGTCTGCTCTCAAACGTGTGATTGAACGGGCCTGGAGTCTTCCTGCGTACCACGTAGACCACACCACTGGTTTATTTAACCTTTAATATTTATCTACCACTATACATCTACATACTCTTTATGTACCACTATACATCTACATACTCTTTATGTACCACTATACATCTACATACTCTTTATGTACCACTATACATATGTACATACTCTTTATGTACCACTATACTTATGTACATACTCTTTATGTACCACTATTATGTACATACTCTTTATGTACCACTATACTTATGTACATACTCTTTATGTACCACTATACATGTACATACTCTTTATGTACCACTATACTTATGTACATACTCTTTATGTACCACTATACATATGTACATACTCTTTATGTACCACTATACATCTACATACTCTTTATGTACCACTATACATATGTACATACTCTTTATGTACCACTATACTTATGTACATACTCTTTATGTACCACTATACATATGTACATACTCTTTATGTACCACTATACTTATGTACATACTCTTTATGTACCACTATTATGTACATACTCTTTATGTACCACTATACTTATGTACATACTCTTTATGTACCACTATACATGTACATACTCTTTATGTACCACTATACTTATGTACATACTCTTTATGTACCACTATACATATGTACATACTCTTTATGTACCACTATACATCTACATACTCTTTATGTACCACTATACATATGTACATACTCTTTATGTACCACTATACATATGTACATACTCTTTATGTACCACTATACATATGTACATACTCTTTATGTACCACTATACTTATGTACATACTCTTTATGTACCACTATACTTATGTACATACTCTTTATCTAGAACTATGTACTGTATATGTACATACTCTGTACTTTACTGCTATTTGCACCTCTGGTTCGATGCCAAACTGCATGTCGTTGTCTCAGTACTTGTACTCGGTGCACCGACAGTAAAGTTGAATCTAATCTAAATCTAATGTTTTGTGCACCAGGCACTCAGGAGGATGATGATCAGACAGGGAATGAAATGAGACACGAGTTCAACAAATATGAACATCAGAAGATGAGAGAAGAACTTTGAGACTCCCGGAGGGGAAACGATGAAATAAAACTCAAATAAAATGCAGATGAAATATTAAAGACCGGAGAGGAGAGGAGGAGGATTCATGCTCCAGTTTTGTTTACGTTTAAAAGTTGACCTGAAACCACCCCCACACACACACACACACACACACACAAAGACAGGCTTCAGGTTTAGTCAGACCTCGGCCCACACAAAGCCTCTATGCATTTGTCTGCTGTGTGTGTGTGTGTGTGTGTGGGAGACGGCTCTGAGACGTTGCCTCATATGTCAAACAATACTTTAACACATCTGAATGGCGAGGGAACGGCAATATTTTGTGAAACTCAGATTACATGTCTGGGAGATCACGTTTCCTCCGCCGCCAGAGGATTGTGTGACAAAAGCGCGAACTGGACACGCCGTCGTACGGTAAAGAGGTTCGCCTGAATAAGAACTTGTTGTCTTGTTGTGAGTTGGGAATTGAACCCGGGTCGTTGGCGTTGAAGTTCAATGTCTCCGCCCATCCGTATGGTGATGGAAGTCCTCCTTGAATGAGACGCTGCTCTGGAGAATCTTCTGGTCTGGTTTGTGAAACGAGGCGCCAGTCATCCAGTGTCTTTCAGTGGTTAACACATGAGAACGTATTGATTCCACTGTTGAGGGCATCCCGGCAGCGAAACGCCGCGCAGTTAACTCAGACGTTTGTCAGTTGATGCTGCAGACAAACGAGAAGATTACCGGGGAGATTTCCACCAGGTTCGTCCTGAGAATCGGAGGGGAAATCCCAGTCGGGGTCTCGCTCAGTGCAGATTATCTGGTAGTCCGATCAGTTTACAACCCCGACGCCTTCATGGTCCTGAACGAGTCCCTGGGTTATTTTGGTGATAATAATGTGGCACCTCTTTCCTGTCCTTGAAATGAAAAGCATGTCCTGGAATGGATGGAAGTGAGGAGCCGAACTACCGTTGCTAACCACCGGTACTTCCGATGACGCCCACGTTGACCACGTCTCTCCGACCACGGCTTTACCCAAACTCTCTTTTTGTGCTTCTCCTTTGTTTTGTTTTTCAGCGCACATTAATGCACATGAATTTAAATGAATTCACACATTCCTGTGAGATGAAAGGTCCCGAGGTCGGTGATGAGTCAGGAGTCAGGAGTGAAACGGGTTATTGTACGTGTGATAACAGAATCAGTCTTCTAGTTTGTCTCTCAGCAGACTGGAGGGTCGGTGCTGTCTATTCATATTGTCAGTGAAGGGACCGGGCTAAAGGGCACCTGGGGGTTTGGACCGGCAACCTTCCATTCACAAGCCCGGTTTCCTACCATCTAGTCTCCTGCTGCAGGACCTGTGATGTAGCACGTCTCGTTCTCCCCGTCACGCTGTGTGTAATATGGCAGCTGGCAGCGCTCAAAAACCCCGACATTGATCCTCAGTCAGTTTTAAAGGTGCTGCATAGAGTTTCATTCATCTGAGACACTAATAGAACTACAGTAAATACAGTTCTGCTTCCTCTACTCATCTACCTCTTCCTCTCTTTGCCCAGCACTCTTCTTCCAGCCTTTCTTTCCCTTCCTCTTCTCCCCTCCTCTCCCACCCCTCCCCCCTCCTCCCACCCCTTCAAGTTCAGTTTCAACTTCAAGGTGTTGTCCGTCCCAGATTGGAAGCTCATCGTTGCAGCACGTAATAAAACACAACATCGACTCACAACAGACCAAAACTACAGAAAAGCTTTAAGACAAACGGACACATTAACACATTAAGCTTCCTGTTTCTCCTCCTCTTCAACATCCTTCTCCTCTCCGTCCTCTCCTCTTCCTCGTCCTTCTCTCTCCTCCATCTTTTTCCTCTCTCCTCCTTCCTCTGCATTCTACATTTGAGGCATGTAGTTGACACTCTCACCCAGGGCGGCTAACGGTAGCAGCCCAGATTAATTAGCTAAAGTGGAGTCCATCCATCACAGAGTCCTGGTGATCAATGGGTGTCATGGCGTCAGACTGGGCAAAATCGCTGTGGTCAACCCTCATACATCAGTGTGTGTGTGTGTGTGTGTGTGTGTATGTGTTTGTCTAAACATATGTTTGTATGTGTGTGTGGGTGCTTCATACGTCATTGCAGATGGCATACGGAGAGACTGCATGGCAACAGAGGCGATGCTGAGACGAGCTTCAGCAGCGCAGTGCACTATGGGACTTTTACAAGCAGCAGTAGTTGTTGGTTTTGGGTGGGGGGTGGGGGGGGGGGGGGGGGGGGGGTCACGTGAGTCACAGTGCAGCAAACATGTAGAAATGTGACATGTATGAGGGTTACATGGTTATTGTGTTCTCTACTGTGAGGTTTGACAGACATAGACCCATTTGAAGAGTAAAGACGGAGAGCTGCAGGGTTTCTGCAAAACCTGGAAAGTCATGGAATTAAAAAAAAAAGGCCTGGAAAAGTTGGAAAAGTGGAAAATGGAACATGTGCATATAGTTTTGTAAATGTTGTGGAAATTTGTTGCTAATATTTTTTTACAACCGGTGAAATGTTGAATGTTTCAGCTCGGCTGCTTGTTGCTCCACCACCAATATTGGTCATGGACGTTGTGCTGTATGTCCTGGAATAGTCTTGGAAAACTCACTGGGTTTCAAAAAGGTGTAGGAGCTTCAGGAGAACCATGATGTTGCAGAATGGTGTTTTGTTTTAATGGAATTTAATGGATGTCGGCCTCTAACACAAAAATTCACTGACTCTGCTCAATCAGTTAATCATACCTCCAGTTAATGTGGCGTGTGTGTGTGTGTGTGTGTGTGTGTGTGTGTGTGTGTGTGTGTGTGTGTGTGTTCACTGAGTGGAAACTGAATGTGCAGCCTGGCTGTTTCCAGACTTGGTCTTACTCTCAGCTCTGACCGGACGCACACAAACATCAAACACAGAAACAGCAGACGTCCATTTTTCCCTCTGAAACACTGAAGCAGAGAACCTCCCCTCTCCTCACCATGTTTTGACAGCTGCTGTGTGTGAGAGAGAGCAGATCACAATTGAGTGTAGCTCTCCCACCTCTCCAGCCATTTTATCTCAATATCCATCTCCCTGTCAGCAGCAAAACTCCTCCAAGTTGTCCTCGTTCCAAATCAAGAAAACAGCAGCTTAGGGGAAAAGGACTCTGATTCCCCCCCCCCTCAAGATTTTCCCCAAGGGGTTTTGATGAAAATGCCCATTGTAAAAGAAAATGTGAATAATGAAAGAAATTGTTTCCCCCATAAAAACAGATCCATTTGCCTCCAGCTGGATTTATCATCTTGTGGAAAGCAGAAAATGCAACAATAACAGTGTTTATTTGCAGGAGTCTAAAAACGAGCTCACGCTGGTTCAGCTGTTAACATGCAGCTTCATATCACAATCACACATCCTTATACCATAATATTATACCAGATATCCTTATACCATAATATTATACCAGCTATTATACCAGATATCCTTATACCATCATATTATACCAGCTATTATACCAGATATCCTTATACCATCATATTATACCAGATATGATACCAGATATCCTTATACCATCATATTATACCAGCTATTATACCAGATATCCTTATACCATCATATTATACCAGATATTATACCAGATATCCTTATACCATCATATTATACCAGCTATTATACCAGATATCCTTATACCATCATATTATACCAGCTATTATACCAGATATCCTTATACCATCATATTATACCAGCTATTATACCAGATATCCTTATACCATCATATTATACCAGATATGATACCAGATATCCTTATACCATGATATTATACCAGATATGATACCAGATATCCTTATACCATAATATTATACCAGATATTATACCAGATATCCTTATACCATCATATTATACCAGCTATTATACCAGATATCCTTATACCATCATATTATACCAGATATGATACCAGATATCCTTATACCATAATATTATACCAGATATTATACCAGATATCCTTATACCATAATATTATACCAGATATTATACCAGATATCCTTATACCATCATATTATACCAGCTATTATACCAGATATCCTTATACCATCATATTATACCAGCTATTATACCAGATATCCTTATACCATAATATTATACCAGATATTATACCAGATATCCTTATACCATCATATTATACCAGATATTATACCAGATATCCTTATACCATCATATTATACCAGATATTATACCAGATATCCTTATACCATCATATTATACCAGATATTATACCAGATATCCTTATACCATCATATTATACCAGCTATTATACCAGATATCCTTATACCATCATATTATACCAGATATTATACCAGATATCCTTACACCATAATAAACAATACTCAGACATCTACACTGGATGACAGGATGAGGCTTTATAATAATAAACTTATATTATTATATAGTATTTATATAAGAGTTTACGAAGAGCTTCACAAGGTACTGTTTACATGCCTCAGTAGTTGACTATATAACACTATACAACACTACAGAATAAATACTACAACACTCCAGAATAAATACTATAACACTATAGAATAAATACTACATAACACGTGTTTATTCTATAATGTTTATTCTAGTGTTATGTAGTATTTATTCTATATTGTTATGTAGTATTTATTCTACAGTGTTATGTAGTATTTATTCTAGTGATATGTAGTATTTATTCTATAGTGTTATGTAGTATTTATTCTAGTGTTATGTAGTATTTATTCTATAGTGTTATGTAGTATTTATTCTAGTGATATGTAGTATTTATTCTATAGTGTTATGTAGTATTTATTCTAGTGATATGTAGTATTTATTCTATAGTGTTATGTAGTATTTATTCTAGTGTTATGTAGTATTTATTCTATAGTGTTATAGTATATATTCTATATTGTTATGTAGTATTTATTCTACAGTGTTATTAGTGTTTATTCAATTTTGTTATGTAGTATTTATTCTATAGTGTTGTGTAATAGTACATATTTCCTGTACTGGCCCATCCTCACTGAAGGAGAAAACATTGTCAAGTGTTGAAATGAGCAGCTGAGTGCTGCTCTGTGTGGTTTCTGTGTTGTTGGAGGCGGTTTTCTATTTATTTGATCACAAAGGATCAGTGATTCGGTTTTAAATGTTTAAATGTGTTTTTGTGCTTTCATGTCCCGTGTGTTGCAGGCTGTATTCAAACAGGCTTCTCTGAGCTGTGGTGGTTTTACTGTACGCGCTGTGATGGCTGCCGTCTTGTTTTAGCGTTTACTGACTGACTGGGATTGAAAGAATATTGATAATAGCTTTTGAATAATTTCCTTTTGTCATTTCTTAATAAACAATAAACAGGAGGTTGATCATTTACCTTCATGTTCACAAGTAAATTTCAAGTTTCTTCATGGTGGTTTGTTTTGCCGGACAGTGTCTCTTTTCAGGTCACACATGCAAAAGTTATTGATAATATTGAAGGAAATATCTAATAAATGTTATTTTCCAGATTGATCATTTGACTTTACCCTCATTTTGAGTGTTTGGTCTCATTCTGACTATGCAGAAGAAAAATACAACCAGTGCAGTTCTAAAGCTCAACAAGTTTCATCATTGTTGTCGGTTAAGTAGGTTCACCTTCCACCATGTTTGTAGGTAGAAGCCTTATTCTGATTGATGCCTGTGTATTTTTGTAATTATACACTGAGGTTGAAACTCACTCAACACATTAACACTTTATAAACCCACAAGAGGACTGTCAGAGTCGAGGTGACATATTCTCTCCATAAATCTCTTGTCCTAACCTCTGATCCCAAGCCAGTACATACAGCCAGCGTTAAGTACTCCTAAACCTGCCACACGTTGATGCAGGCCTCCACTTTATCACGAGGGATGACAAGACAAAGGATGTAGTCATCAGTCAAACTGGTTAATCTCCTTTCACCTCAATAATGTGTAGAATGATTTATCACGTGGAGAAATGCTTTGTCTCAACCTCCAAACTGGCCTGGACCATCACAGTGACATTGCAGTTTTAGTTTTAGTTCTACAAATATTTCAACCTCAGTGGGCGGAGCCAAATAACCACCACTTTTCAGAGCACAAGGTAGCTAACTGGCAAACTCGATTGGCAAAGGAGGAAATAAGTTATAAATATAAATATAAATGGCAATGACTTCTTTTTTTATTCATTCATAACCATGGCATTTATGATCTTAGAAGGTCAGCAGGCTAACTAACTAGCTAACCTAGATAGCTTTAGGCAAGTATGGCTAGTTTGAACTTGGAAGGTCAGCTAGGCTAACTAGCTAACCTAGATAACTTAGCATGGATGGATTGTATTGTATTTGGCTAGGCTTCATAATGTTATCTCGCTCCTCTCTTACCTCTTCAGTTTAACCAGGGTTGCCAACTCTTCCAAGGAAAGTACATTACATTACAGTCATTTAGAGAGTCTCAGGCACCCTTGTTTTTTTTTCATATAAATTTGGTCCTAGATATTTATTTTTCTGCATGTTTTACATTACTGCTCTTTATAGTACATTTTTTGATATTTAGAAACTTTTCATTTCATTATTTTTGAAAGCATCTTCATTTGTATATGTGCCTAAGACTTTTGCATAGCACTGTAGGTAGGCAAGAGAACTACTAGTCACCAAAAGTCGTAACTGTTGGCTGGTCAGAAAGTGGCGTCTGAAAAGTCACTACGTCTAGAACAGGGAGTCTACTGCCAGAAGAGCTGTGGTTCTTTGGCTCTTGAGGTTTAACTCAACCAAGGAGATTATTTCTGCCTCCAGAAGCTGTTAGCATGATGGAAACTCCACTTGGCTGCTGGATGTATGACTGTATTGATATGAATAGGCTGCTGTCTATTACACTGCACTGTGTGATCACTGTGTAACTTGATCTGCTCAACACAGCCCTGGCATAAATACTCATGGCTTGGGTTCATAGTCCACATCGTCCCAACGTACGATCAAACTGATGTACACAACACGAGGATAGGAGCTGTTGAGTCCAGAGTTATAATCAGATGTCCACATTAAGGGGAAAAGCATAAACTGATGCTTATATTGGTGGTTGTTTTCCTCATCGTGACCACCGACTGGAGGTTTTAGTTTACCCTCCTTTTTATTTCCTGTGTTCACTTATTGTACAGAGAGACAGACAGGCAGACAGACAGAGAGACAGACAGACAGAGAGACAGACAGACAGAAGACAGTCTGACAGAGAGAACATTATTACAACACTTAACTTTTAACTATTACAACATTTACAGTTGATTGAACTTAGTAACTCAGAAATGACCACCTAAATAATATTACTACTAATAACAATAATACATTACAATTGTTATTATTATTTTGTATTATTATTATTGTTGAATAGACATTGATGGTTAGATGATTTAACCACCTTCCTGCACGGTGTTTAAGATCCACTTCATCAGGCAGGGAAGACAAAGCACCCATCATCTATCAGACTGGTTCCTCTGGTCCATCTGATCCGGTGCCTTCCATAAACCTCCTGGTTACACGCCTCTGTCCTGGGAGGACGGGGAGCCTCGTTCCCTACCGGGGTTTCATCGCCGAGCATTAATCACACGGTTGTTGGATGGAGCTGGAGGTGTTTCTCCAGACTTGTCCTTGGACTTTTGGAGCCTTGAAAAATGGTTTTATTTCAAATACACACGAGCATCCACGAGGAAATCGTTTATCTTTTATCTCCAAATGTGTTTTTGTCGGACAGCAACGTCCAATATCTAGCCATGACCTGGGACGTCGACGCTCCACTTTAAAAGGGCGAGCAGCTAATTCATCTCTTCAGCTCTTAGCAGGATGAGCCGGCGTTCCACGGTGTCGCGGTTCAGCCGGGCGGAGACGCCGGCTTCATAATGGAAGATTGTAATTTATCTTTTTACACTTTTTAGACCTGAAGCTCTTTAATCACGACATCCACCTACGGTCCTTTTAGACGGATAAAGAGATTTGTCTTCAGGGCGAGAGCTTGTCGTGTGTGTGTGTGTGTGTGTGTGTGTGTGTGTGTGTGTGTGTGTGAGATGTACATTTGCGTGAGGCAGCTGTTTCTGTGCACGGCAGTAGAGTAATGTTGCTATTTTGCACTTGTGAGGATTTTAATTGTGTCTAGCTTAGACTACAGGATAGTTGCGTGTGTGTGTGTGTGTGTGTGTGTGTGTGTGTGTGTGTGTAAAGCCTTACAGACTACCGGCGGTTTGGTCCCCTCACTTAAACACTCTTAACAATAAAGACATTTATGCTGCTTTTAAAAACAACATGTATTAATAACAACACATATTAACACAACGTTTATTGTTGACGTGTTGTGCTGAAGAGTAGCGTGAGTTTGTGTCGCCCCAACCGAAACAGCCTGCAGCCTCTCACTGCATGTGGTTTTCAATACCCGTCGTTTTGCAGATGACCTGAAACGCTCGTCTGAAACTGAAATCTGTCTGAATATGTTGTTGGGTGAGGTTTTCTCAAAGTGTTGACACCTTATATTTCATCTAAATATCAACACACCGTGTGAACAACTAACACCACATATTGACTAAACTGGGCGTTACTGTCGCTCCTGCTGGTGCTTTAATTTTGAAAAAGGACTTCTGGTGAACAATAGTTTTAATTTTTAATACAAATATTTTTGCAAAATGATGAAACAAAACAGCTCTTGATAGTGGACTCAGACCCCAACTGTCTTATTCTACTATCAGTGTTACTGATTCTGGATCAGCTAAATGCCTTCATCTGTCTGTTGTGTTCTGGAAACCAAGCACTGTTAGTCAGTGATGCGTCGCTCCGACTGCTTTAATCAGTTTGGTCATGGATGACCAGCCGCTTCATCACAGTAATACTACACTACTTATTAGCTTCGAAAGCAAATCTAACGTTGATTATTGCTGGAAATTATGTTTTTCTACCCCGAGGACAAATCTCAGTAGATCTCAGTTCTGTGTAGTTCTGATCATCTGAAATGTTTCAGGAGCAACGAGGAGACAACAGAGAGAATAAATCTTGAGGCTTCATGAAATAAATGTGAAGATGCTAACATGTGACATACACACTGACCGGCCTCTTTATTAGGTACACCTGTCTAGTAGGGCAGGACCTTCTGCCCCACAACAACTCAATTATATGAGTAGAGGACAATTTGAATTCCTGTAATAAATTCATCCCATCTGTAGTCACAATAGGGCTAAAATCATTTTGGGATGTTTTTGTGGCGTAGAGATTCTACTTCTGCTATAAAACAGCAAATAATATAATAGTCCATAGATACTTCCTGCTCCAGGAAGCACCGTCCAAAACCAAAATACCACTTTACCACTAAAATACTACGTGCAACCTAATTTAAAAAGCTGGTGCAAATTCAATCACTTTTGTTGCCAGACGGTCGTTTCTGTCTTCATAGTCCGTCTGTGAAAAATAAACTTTAAGGAAGCAGAGCGGGAGATCCTCTCTGGAATGTGACTCAGGGTGTATTTTTATTTCCTTTGTTTCCTCTGAAGGTTTCATGGTGGTGACAGACGGAGGACGGATTACCTTTACTCTCGTTCTTTAGTTGCACACAAACATACAGTAACATGCAGTACAAGTACACTAACCCAACCCATCTTTTAATATAAATTTGGTCTTGTTTGTTTATATTATATTTAGATGTATTTCTATATTTAGATGTTTATTTTAGTGTTCTTTATATCAAAGCTCTTCAAAGCATCTTTTTTTACACGTGCCCAAGACTTTTGCACATTACTGTAAAAATTAGCAATAAGTAGAAAAAAAAGGAGCAAGATAAAAGAAATAGTCACATACTTCTTGACTCAGTAAATATGAGCAGTGACGATTTCTTCTTCTAGGGTTTCCGCCAGTCTTGTTCTCTTCTGTCATTTTTTAAAAAGGTTTTATTAGAAAAATACTAAATTGTTGTAAAACATTTTAACCTCGGTGACAAGAATCCAGACAGACAGACAGACAGACATGTGTGGGTGGGGTGTGTGCTTTCTTGTGTCTGTGTGCACTAGTCTGGTTATACTGAGGCGGTGTGCACATGTGTGTGTTTGTGTGTGTGTGTGTGTGTGTGTGTGTGTGTGCGCGCATGCTGGGGTTTCAAGTTGAGGTTACATATAATAAATACACCACAACACACTCAGCAGTCGCTGTGTTAGCCTGGGGAGGTTGAGGTCACGGGTTCGATTCCCCACCGGGCGACTTGTGTTAACCGTGTCTGTCTCTGTCTGCCACCTTGCAGATCGTCTCACTGTGTTTCTCTCTTTATTCTTGGTCACTCACAGAACTTTTGAAAAATATAATCATCATCAGACGAACATCAGAAGAGCACGTTCATTTGTTTCCGACCACACGTTGTGATTGGACGGTTTCCATGAGTGTCATAACCTCAATAAACAGACTTGCACCTTGTAACTGAACGGTATCACTCGGCCTCGATTGAAACAAAGGAAGCGAGGATCTTTATTTCTTTCTCTATTTGACAAAATAAAATGATTAAATTTGAGGTTTGATACCATTGAAACATTTTTGTAAATGTTGTATAAAAACAATAACCAATCAATAACCATATTATATATAACTCCACCTCCAGTATGTTATGATATAATATGGTTAAATACACACACCGACATGTTTAGCACATTTTATCATAATAATGACAATAAACTTTATTTGTAAGCAAAAAATAACAAGGTTACAAAACATAAAACATAAAAAATAAGATTTTATCAAATAAGAACAAAAACAAACAGCATGAATAAAATGAAAATGACGTGATGAAACAGAAAGATCAGAAAATTCATCACATCAAATGAGAGCAAATTAACAGTCAAAATCAGATTTATAAAATGTGTTTCTGCGCTATAATCCACTTATGAAGCCTTATAATGCCTCATGAGCACTTCTTTAATACTTATTTCATATTGACATTTATCTTATCATATTTCCTGCATGCCAACGGTGTTTTTTCTTTCTCTTTTCGTTGCAGTTGAGGTGATGCAGAGTCGGTGCAGAGCGTGACATCATCATCATGAGACGGGGTGGTCGGTGAGTGCTGCGGCGTGGCGCTGTGGCGTGGCGCTGCGGCGTGGCGGCGCTGGTTTTCAGACGGTTGGTGTTGTGGTGCCGTGGCGTCAGACTGGGTAATGTTTTGCTTAAATGCTGAAAAGATCACATGCAGCAGGTTTAAAGGGGCAATAAGTAACATTTTTCCTGCCCCACAGCTCAAAATGACTCTAATGTATCTGCAGGGGGATGATAGGGTTGTTGATGAACACCAGTGACTCAACTGTTACTTCATCAGATTCATCAAACTCACTTTCCGGCCTGTACCGTTTTAGAAGAAGACCTCCCACACATTTGAGTTTCCGGACACTCCCAGTCCTCCGGCGTTGCAACACATTCCAGCTATGGGAACAAAGTTCAGCAGCCGATCACGGATAGAGGCGACCGGTCCATACATTACTTAATGCCCTTTGAAACCTCATTGTTGACTCCTAGATGTTGACCTTTGACATGTGACCTACTTTCTGATTGGTCTAAGTCCACTAAGGTGGCCATTTTGAAAAGATATGTGCGTGTTTGTCATGTGATGAAGGCTTTCCGTTGGTTTTTCTGAACCGCAAAAGATGTTTTTTTTTAGAACGTCGGCCTCCGAGACGAGCTGGATTTATTCTTTCTTTCTACCCATTCTAGTTCGTGCACCTCTTGCGTGAGGCGAGGAAGCAGCAGTTTGGTTTTTCTTGCTCAAATATTGAAAAGAAATTCAATAAAAATCAACTTTGAATTATCAATGATACCCGTGGATTTTATGGAATTATAAAATGCAGTTTAAACATTTATCGAGGATCATGAAACTCACTTAGCACTGAAAAGATTATATTGATTCAATGACATATAGATCAGTTTATTGATTTAATGATTATTTGAATGTGATCTGAGCTCCCTGGCTCTGTATTGATCAGCTACCTTTATATTACATACATAGACACATACAACGGTGTGATTATTAACTATCAGTCTGCTCCAACTATCTCTTAGGACCGATACTATCATGACGTTTCTGATCTGGGTTTTTATTCCTCAGAGGGAAGTGGAAACATTGGAGGAAAAGATCAGCAACACATTTACACGTCATTTATAAACCTATGCGCACATTTTCATGAATTTTCCAGGTTTTCCAGGATCATTTTTCATTTTATTAATTACATACTGCTAAAAAAAACAACAACAGACTTGAGTTGTTACAAAAATGAGCTTTACCACACCGGTGAAGATCCACAGCGGCCGGGTTTACAGTGAAGGGTCTCAGGTTTGGTCACTGTCATCCCTGTGGTTGAAAGCATCAACACAAGCGTCCTGGATTTGAGTCCGGCCCGGGACCTATACCTATTGCATGTCATCCGTCCTCTCTCACCCAGTCTTTCCTGTCTTTCTCTGCTGCTAGCTATCAAATAAAGACAAACGTTTAAAAAAGAGTATTCAGTTTTGGGTTAAGTGAGTTTCATGACCTGTCAGAAACGGTTATCGATGGGCAGACAAGCTCTCTTCATTCCTGACAAATCAACCTTTTCCAAGTCGTTGTTCGTCCAGTAACAGTGGTTTGCTGTTCGTCCTGAGATGAACCGATTTCCACTTCTGATCTGGTTCTGGTTCACAGACAGTCAGAGCTGCTTGGAGGCATTTCTCTCTCGGGAAAAGAGAAAAGTGAAAGTCGCATGAAAGAAGAATTTGTTCTGTGTGAAGGAGTTGAACCCGTTTTAAAAGAGGCTGCAGGCACTGCAGAGGGGAGAGGGAGGGGAGCTGTGTACACAGTATATAGTTATAAATACTGTATATGTATATTTACACTACCAGTCAAAATATATACTGTATATGTATATTTACACTACCAGTCAAAAGGGTTTTTCTACTACTATTTTACTGCTATTTGTTACTATTTCCACATTTTAGAACAATAGTAAAGTCATCAAAACTCATGCAGTGACCAAAAACATGTTAAACAAATCAAAACTATCTTCTTCAAAGTCGCCTCCCTTTGGCATTGACGAGCAAAGAAATCCCACAAATCAACTTTTAAAGGAAACGATCACTATGTGGCCTTTAAAATGATGATTTAATCATTGTGGTTCAACATTCTCCACCTCTTCAAATTTCAAGTTCCAAATGAAAACTACTTGTTGGGGGTGCTTTTCAAAAAAATAAATTCATTAAAATTTTAGTTTTGAAAAGAAATCCATACGTAGGATCAACTTCACTATCAGGTGTGTCCAAACCTTTGACTGGTACTGTATGTACTGTATATTTCTATATATGTGTGTATATATTTCTATATACTGTATATGTGTATATATGTCTATATATGTGTATATATTTATATTTATGCCTGTATATATTTCTATATACCGTATATCTGTATATATTTATATTTATACCTGTATATATTTATATATACTGTATATGTGTATATATTTATATTTATACCTGTATATATTTATATATACTGTATATGTGTATATATTTATATATATGTGTGTATGTGTATATATTTATATTTATACCTGTATATATGTATATATACTGTATATGTGTATATATTTCTATATACTGTATATGTGTATATATTTATATTTATACCTGTATATATTTCTATATACTGTATATGTGTATATATTTCTATATATGTGTGTATGTGTATATATTTATATTTATACCTGTATATATTTCTATATACTGTATATGTGTATATATTTCTATATACTGTATATGTGTATATATTTATATTTATACCTGTATATATTTCTATATACTGTATGTGTGTGTATGTATTTTATAACTCAGCATGCTTCTCGTTTTGGATCCTGCCTGTTGAGAGTTTAGCAGAAGTGAATCTAGTCTGGATGTGAATTCCCCTGTAACTCTGAACGATGCCAACACACCAATAAAACAGACTGACTGGGCCTCTGTTGTTGTTGTTGTTGTTGTTACATCTGCAGAAACAACAAATATTTTCATGTTTTAACTTACAAGGTCCTGTTTCGTCTTGAGAAAGCTCTATGACCCCCATGAATAGGATAACCTGGAAAACACTTGTTCAAAATGTTCCAGGTGAAGACGAGGAGTGTTGTGTGCATGAGCAGCCAGAGGGGGAGTCGAACCCACAACCCTGGCAGTGTTAGTGCCTTGCTCATTGAGCTACATAGCAGTAACAGTGACAGTAGTAATAAAGGTAATAGTAAAAGTACACAACATACATTTCATTATATGTTATGTTATACTTCCCTCAAAGTAATCCACATCACCTTGATCCACATTTCAACTTATTATTAAATCTACAATAAATAGCATTGAAGCCTTTATTATGAGGGTTGGACCGATACCAATACAACACCAATACTAACTACTAGTAACGGAGGGTTCAGACGGAGACAGATAAAGACACAGAACAAACTCACACCCACACACACAGTTGCACACTTATCACTCATTTTGTTAAGTATGCATGCCCACAGATGGACAGTAATGTAGACACACACACACACACCCAGAGCTGGGTGAGCGTCAGTAGACAGTGTATTCCAGACAGCCATCTATAAATGGTGTGTGTGTGTGTGTGTGTGTGTGTTAAAGCACGCTGTCTTTGCTGTCAACAGCGGAGATAGGGGTCCAGGTGTTTAGACAGAGGTTTAGAGAGTCCTTGAGCCCTGAGTCCCCTGCCCGTGACCTTTGACCCCTCTGGTGAAACGTGTACATGAATGCCTCAGGGGGGAAATATTCAGAACTGCATGTAATATTGGGATTAAAAGAGAGACTTCTGTCTTTGGGTTCGACTGGAACAAGAGTATTGTACTGTAGTTTCACTCTGTGTGTTTTCAGACCAGTTGAGTTTTGTGGTTCTTGTGGTTGGTTTGGGTCACAAACACAAACACGCTTCCCCTTTAGAAAGAACAGAGCTGCAGAAACCCATAATGGAATATATCTGCTGGATCGTAATAATTGTTAAAATGTAATAAAACCATTCCTTTGAAAGGTCAAAAGTGAAATAAGACCTGTTAATATAATTAATGACATCATATTATTACATTAATTCAAAAAGGGGTGGAACATATTTTTAACTGATGATGAAATAATAATATTGACTCATAATGTTAAAAGTTATTAAATTCTTGTTACGTTGGTCAATATTATTATTGCATCATTAGTAAAAAAAAAGGTTACATCCTATGAAGTCATAATCACAAAGGTAATGTAATAATGTGATTTAATTATCTGGCAATTTGTTACATTAACAGGTTTTATTACATTTTCAACCCATTTAGAGAAACAATTTATTACAATTTGTTACAATTTGTTACAATTTGTTACAATTTGTTACATTTTGACAAGTTATTACATTATGCAGCAGTGATTACTTTCACCCTTTGTTTGAAACTTTATGTAATGCCTAAAAAGGCATTTTGACAATAAAGTAGACCGCCATGTTTGATATTTTGATTTAATTTCATAATATTTCATAACATCTTACTGTATTTCATATTGCCCAATAATCCTCCTCACTCTCTCATACCTACATACTTTTCTCATATAAATACATAACTTTTGTCTCAGTATGTCGGTGTGAGATAGACGTTGAGTTTATCTCAACAGAATCTAACAATTGTCAAATCTAATGATTCAAATCAAATATTGATACTGGAGTGATCTGCTTCATGTCAATATATTATCACTGGTTTCAGCCTCACTCTCTTGAACCAAGTGAATTCATCTCAACCCGTTGGTAGGTTTCTCAGTCAGACGTTCAGGTGAGATTAAATGACTTGTTGAGGTAAAACGTGCGCTGCAGCGAATCCCAACGACCAGGGAACAAAGCCAGTAGGGCAGACAGGCAGTCAGGTGATCAGGTGATCAGGTGAGGCTACTGTAACACAATGTCTGTCTGTCTGCGTCGGTGAGTCACTGCTGTGTTTTCACTGCAGACGTCAGAGGAGCGTAAACAGATATTCATCACGATGTGCTTCACGTGCACTCCGGCTCCTGGATGTCTTTGTGTGTGTCTGTGTGTGTGTGTGTGTGTGTGTGTGTTTGGACACACATACTCATTGAAGGGTTTTTCTTTATTTTTACTATTTTCCACATTTTAGAATAATAGTAAAGTCTGAAATAACTCTGAAAAAACTCTGAAATGACAAAATGAATCATGCAGTGACCAAAAAAATGTTAAACAAATCAAAACTATCTTATATTTGAGAGTCAACGATCACTATGTGCCTTTAAAATTATGATTTAATCATTGAGGTTCAAGATGCTCCACCTCTTAAAATTTCAAGTTCCAAATGAAAAGTACTTCATACATAGGATCAACTTCACTATTGTCTTTAAGATCATGAGAAGCAGTCAGGTGTGTCCAAACCTTGGTCTGGTACTGGACATTCCCTTACTTGCTTGGTGTTCCTCACTGTAGTGTTCGTCACTGTGGTGTTCCTCACTGTGGTGTTTCTCACTGTAGTGTTCCTCACTGTGGTGTTCCTCACTGTGGTGTTTCTCACTGTGGTGTTCTTCACTGTGGTGTTCCTCACTGTGGTGTTCCTCACTGTGGTGTTCCTCACTGTGGTGTTTCTCACTGTGGTGTTCCTCACTGTGGTGTTCTTCACTGTGGTGTTCCTCACTGTGGTGTTCCTCACTGTGGTGTTCCTCACTGTAGTGTTCCTCACTGTGGTGTTCTTCACTGTGGTGTTCTTCACTGTGGTGTTCCTCACTGTGGTGTTCCTCACTGCTCTTCCCAGAGATCACCTGTCAATCAAACAGTGTGTCCAGTACTGTGACGTCTTTCTCCTTGGATTTTCTGTTGATGGAGTTTGAGTTCCTGTAGGTGGCGCTCTTTTCTTTGTCTGTTCAGCCACGGTGGCTATCGCTGCTCATGCTAACTACCCAGTTCTTCTTCTGTTGAAACGTAAAACGATCATTTTGACACAATGTGAAGTCTCAGATATTTGTTATAAAACAAGCAAAAACAACAAAGTGGACGGTTACAAACTGTCACGTAACTCACCCTGCACTCTGACATCGCTGCAGAAAGCTGTGTGTGTAGGAGGTGTGTGTAGGAGGTGTGTGTAGGAGGTGTGTGTAGGAGGTGTGTGTCGGGGTAATTTATTGTTTCTTTGTTTCATTTTTATTATGTCTTGTCTTTTTTCTTTAAGATGTTTCATTTCTGCTTCACTGGACACACAGTAGCGAGAGGCAGTGGATCACCTGTGTGTGTGTGTGTGTGTGTGTGTGTGTGTGTCTGTGTGTGTGTGTGTGTGTGTGTGTGTGTGTGTCAGTGCCTCAGGCCTCTGGCACAGCACTCTAAAGATGCACTGCCTGAGAATACGCCCAGACATGTCCAAGAGAACACACACACACACATTCACGTACGTACACACAGAATGAGCCACACTTGTAAGTATACACACACTCACACATACACACACACACATACACACAGCCTTCCACTGATAAGAGCTGATCTGGGTTCAGCCACACTCTGACACCATGCACTAATTGTAAAGTAAAGTAAAGTAAAGTAAATGACCTTTTTTAAATCTCAGTACCAGGTTGTTGGAAGATACACTCAGAAACTAGTAGGGTTGCCAACCGTCCTGCAAAATACAGAATCGTGTATTGGAAATGGAAAGTAATAATAATAATAATAATAATAAAATAATAATACATTGTATACGAAGTAAATGCATAAGAAACACAAGTCACACCAAAATCTGCTTTGCAGTTGCGTGACAAATCTCCCAGCAACCACAGCTGCTGCTATCATGGAGGTTGATAATGTGTGAATGTAACTGGGTAACTTTGCTGAAACCTGAACCAGGTTGTTGTGGTGTGTCTGTAGATCATCCAGTAACGTTCTCAGTAAAAGTGATCAGTGTGATCAGGTAGATTTGTCTCCAAATGTAGGTTACTGTGACTCAGTAAACTGTCTTGTCTTTAGCCCTAGTCTCTACTCCAAAACACTCTGAGTTGGAGCTGGAGAAGAGTCAGCTAGTTAACCTGAACAAACTGGTAGCTAGCTAACTAGCCAGCAGGCTAATTTAGCAAAGCAACCATGTTGAAGTTAAAGGACTACATTGACTACACAGGCTCGTTGGTCAACTTACCTTCCCCATGTTAGGATAGGAGTAAAACCAATCATCTCTCATGTCTCTGGTAGATTTCTCTGTCCTGGTCACATGCTAACGTGTTAGCATGTAGCACGTTAAGTGCCCGTAGGCAACTAACATTATCTATGCTAAGAAGAAGTAGAAGTAATTAGTTGGTTTTGTTTGTTTATGCCAATCCTCTCGTCACATAAAGGGAAAGTTGACCGACATGCCATTTTTTAACAACAAGACAGTGATGGTTAGCTGACCCGATACTATGGTTAGCTAGCTAACAAGTTGACATTAAACACAAAGTCGACCAGGTATAACAGCACAAACATCCACTGTGTCTTTTCAATTCTATTGAGATGGCCAAGTTGTCTGTTTAGAAATGCTTTTGTTGCCCAAGAGCTGAGGACCTCCAAAATGATGCGTTACATCTCACTTCGAGTCTCAGTCTCAGTGGGACCGGCCATGCAATGACCGCTTTTCACCACAGGGGTCGCCAAAATCGAGAGAAACAACTGACACCAACCACGGTAGCAGACTACTGTGTTCATAGAACTAAGCCGCTGGTAATTTCTGCTCGGCAACAAAACATGGTGATTCATCAAGTCCACACACACACACACACACACACACACACACACACACAGAGACCCAGGCTTATCTCTGAACTTAGGACCAAATAATGATTGTGTGCCATGCAGGCGTCTGAAAGCATACTCTGATAAGTTTCATGCTGGCAGTAATGACGGTGATTCCCTTGTTTATTGTCACGGTGGTGAAACTCATTATGGTTCCTGTTGGGGAGGGAGGGAAGGAGGGAAGATGGTGGACGATAGGTAGATGGAGGATGGCGGTACAGTAAGCCATCAGTTTGGATCGCCAGGTTCATAACCTTTATTTAACCAGGCAAGCTGACGAAGAGCAACCAGCCTGGGAGAGTAGTTACAAGGGAGAGGGTTGCAAACATCTATGGGCTCACATCTGAAAATATTTTTGTCATTGTACATATTTTTCATTTATCTGTCTGCTCTTGCTGTAATTTATTGTAATCATATTGTAGGTAGCTTGAGACTTGAGGACTTCCTCCAGCGTCCCCCACTTCCAACTCCACCCAGACATCTTGAAACAACAAGGGCAAATACGAGTGGTGGCACACGGATTAGCAAGAGAGGGTACTTATTGGTTTTCCTGCATTATATTTGTCAAGTTATGGCTGCAGCCTCGTCATAACATCTCATCGGCTCCATCATCCATCAGAAAGGAAGCGTGATCTCTCCTGCTGGTCTGCAGTGCATTCATGTTGTCCAGCCTCCTTAATATGTTCATTTGCTCTGTTCTTATTGATATCATATGTTGTCTATGCTGTATTTTATTATTTGCTGCTGCAATAACCACATTAAGGTTTCATCCAATCTAATGTAATATGATGGGCACACTGTTACAGGCTGGATCCGCTTAATCTGAGATACACAATGGCAAACTTCAGTTATTATTTTTTTTCAAATGGATACAAAATGTTTTGGTTTTCCTCATTTTCAAGCTTTCTAACTGATTGATTGAGCGTTTCAATGGCACATGGTGAACATTACAATTCATCCGATTCCCCCCAGTTTTCATGTCATGCTTGGACTAAAGAAACCTCATGTCTGATTCCCTTCCTTGTCAGCGCTGACGTCAAGTTACTGCGCTACAAACTGTTGTTGGAGTCAGAAAGAGGAAGGGTGAAGACGTACGAGTAACCGCTAGCAGTTCACATGGCCTCTGTACATGAAAGGAAAATAATGTTTTTGCCTGCCAACCACAGTGGTCGGTAAATTCCATTATTCACACTTTCACTATTTTACTAGGAAACATGTTTTTTTTTAGAATACACTAGTACCTGGTTGTTACCTGTCAACGTGTATTGAGGAGCATGTGGCTGGTGGTAATTTCCCAGAATGCATGTTCAGGACTGGGCTCACTTTGCATTGATAGAATAGATAGAAATCTACTTTATTCCTTTATTGCTGCTTTACCACGTCGGGGAGAGTCAACCTGCTCATTTCAAATGTTATTCAAACTATGAATTCTGCAGAAAAGCAAAAGCCTGAACTGATTAAATGGAAAGTGAGTTGAATCCTGTCCTGACATTTATGAAACCACACACACACACACACACACATGTGATACATTGTGCTATTTTGGAAGTAGCTAAGTAGATAAGATTTGCATCAGTGGTGTGGGGCATAAAGACTGGCTGCAAATGTTAAATGTCAAATCTATTTTTGTTATTTTTGTTTTACATAACATTAAACATCTTCCATATGTAACGTGTTGTTGTGATCCACCTGCTAGAAAACAGCCTGGGAAGGAAAACGCTCAGACAAGGAGGGATTGGATCAAAAAGCTTAATAAGCTTTTTCTCAAAGCTCAATCTTTAAAAATGGTTGTTAAATGCAAACAGATGGCAAAATGTGGACATTTACTTCATTAAATTTCATTTGCAATGCATCTTTCCCCCCAATTTTCTTTCTTTCTTTCTTTTATTTTATGTACCTTACAATTGGTATGTCAAGGTGAAATAACATTTCATCTAAAACCGCAACAAACATTATTCTGCTGTTACTTCAGTGTTGGAGCGCTGATGTTTTGAATTAATGGTTTTATTCTGATGAAGCATTCGAAGAAAGTTTGTTTTTTAACACTCCAATCATCACAGGGAGCGATGTGGAGGAACCCAAACTAGAAAATACACCCAAACACCCCGAGGAAACAGAGGAAGGAACTCCGAGTTTTAATTGTGGTGTGTGAAAAAAAAAGTTTTGGTAAGTCAAGCTACATGTGAAGGGTTAAGAGTGAGCTTTGGTTAAAATGGAGAAGCTTGCTGCTGTGGAGGAGGAGGCTGCCCCTGAGACACACACACACACACACACACACCCACACACACACACACACATGCAGAAAGATGTGTGTGTGTGCTGTTGACTCAAGGGAACACTTTGTCTTTCCTGTTCAGACAAAACGGACGACAGGCGGACATGTTGAAATGTGAAATTGCATTGTCATACTCACATTGACAGCGGCTGTGATGTCACTGGGAAGTGTTGCAATGTGGGTTTATTTATGTCTTTATCGGTTGGTATGTGGAATAAAGGTTCAAAATAATACCGTGAATTTTGTTTGGGATTGTGTTACCGGGGGCCTGCTCATCACACACACACACACACACTCATACAAGCACGTGCATGCATGTTAGAGGGGGAGGTAAACATAAAATATCCTGATTAGTATCTATATGATAAAAGGCTCCTTCTAGTCCCACTTACTATCATGTATATGATGTGAATGACGTTCATAAAGCTTTGGTAAACTCCATTTGACCATTTTCACTGTAAAAATTCAGATTAAAACAGGTTTAGAAATTGTTTTGAACTGATACCAGAAAGATGGTCCTGATTTAGGTCCTGATTTCACAAAACGCGGCAGGTAGCAGCGATGGACGACAGCACCAATATAAACCGGATTACAGGTCTATCACATGTTTAATATAATGTGCTACTTTATGGATCCGCAAAGGGGAAATATTCTTTTGGACAATATTTTTATTTTCTCATATTTTCATATCAACATCTCCTTATACTTTTACTTCCTGGGAAAGGGAAGATTTTAGTGGTTCTTTCAAGTATGAGTAAAACAAAAAAAACCTGCAACACATCAAATTATGGAAGAAGACCCCGCCCCCTTGACCTCTTTTTCCAGAAACACTCACACTATATTTTTCCATACCTTTATATTCTTTCACACCTGAGAGCTTCCCAGTACAACCACCCTCTTCTACTGGTGGCCACTGGAAACCTTCACCAGACCACATGCCTGCTGGCTGTTGAGGCAGGGGAAAGCATTTCTCGCTCCAAACTGTCCTCGTTTTCCCCAGTTTGTCTGAGATTTGAACCCACGGTCTGCCAATCGCAAGACCACTTCTCTAACCGCTAGCTACCACCGCCAGGGGACTTCGGACCCCCTTCGGACCTCGACTGCACCTGGTGAACAAGAGCTTACTTATTCTTCGTACTGCTCAATTTCCCCCCAGACCAAAGAGGATTATTTTGACATCTTGTTGCCAGCAGAGATTTTAGTTTTGTCAGCTAAAGTTTCCATTAAACCAAATTGTGGTTTGGATCTTGTGTGGGTAAACGTTGAGTCGGCCCTGGCACCGAGCCCCGCCGAGCCCTCATCTGAAGAGGCTGCTAATGAGAGCCATGCCCCGGGTTTCGCCTGCCGCTCAGAGAGGTTTTGGTGGTAACAATGAAAGCACGGTGGGTTTCACATGGTGAGTGGAGGTGGAAGAATAAAACGTTTAAGAAACCCACCATGTGATAAAAGTGGCACCCGCTCTTACAAAATGATTGATAGCAGTCAAAACAAGTTATGGTTCTTTTTAAAGGGCGGCAGGTAACTGAAGGTCCAAATCACCTATTAAATATTTTTGACATACTGAATGATGAACTTCAGGTAATTACTAACTCAGTCCTTGGCGGATAAAGTGATGAGCACTTTTCCTTCCAAAATACTAAATATTTTAATTTAACTTTTCATTTGAATAGCAGTTTTTCACTTTTAAGGCCCATAACCCAAATACAAATCAAACGTCAGGTAAATGTCAGAACCTACTGGATTCCAAAGCGACTCAAATTCAAGGGATTAAATCAAAGCAATTAAATCTCATTCAGTCGCCATATTGAACGTTATTCATAAAATGTATCTAAGGAAAAGGTCAAAAATCTATTGATCATTTGAAATTTGACGGTCAGAAAAAACACTTGGGTCAAATAGTAATTTGCAAATAATTCTCAGCGTTTGTTTTAAAGTGGAGAAAAAACCATGAGAACACGATTTGACGTGGTCCGTTAGATGGATCACTCCCAAATTTAATAGAAAGCTTGATATTGTGCTAGAGCAACAAGGCCCAGCTCTATTTATTCAGTGTCTGCAGTCAGGCAATACAGCATGGAACTGATAAAATCAATGTGCTTGTTTCAGTTTTAGTGGAAAATCCCACAGGCTGTTACTGGCAGTATGGGGCATAAAGCAACCTTTAATAAGGACATGTCACGATTAGTTCCTTAAATAGACGAATCCTGCTAGACATCACTCTCATCACCAAGCACAATAAACGTACCAGAATTGGTTTTGGTGAAATTTCATATTTAGCTTATGTCCTCCAAGATATGGGGAGGAAAGAGAAATATTGCTAAGCTTAAAGCTAAATTTGTCCTATTACCCAGATTAATTTCAGGTGTCGGGTGTGGACACTGGCAGGAAGACTTCTCCGAAACTCAACAAATGAAATCCAAATGAAATCCAAATGTGGATCCCCTGGCTGGGGCAGCCTTGGTGCTCCGCGGCTGGCCGATCGGGACCGAGGAAGGGGCGCCAGCGGAGGGAGACGGCGCCGGCGACACGCTGCCGCCAAGAGCCGGGCCGGGTTTATTGTGGACGGTGTTAATAAAACGGCCCTGCTGGCCACTTAACTCTCCTCCTGTGTATGTCTCTGTCTGTCACGGACCCCGGGACTGTGGCCAACTTGCCACACTAAACTGTCTGACCAGCAGCGAGGCTCCGTCCAGAGGAAGATGGACTCACCACCGTTAGATCTTCTCCTCTCTCGTCTCTTTGGTCTGTTTGGTTCAAAGCATCAATGTAGCTAACATTATGAAGCTTAGCGCTCTGCTGATAACTGAAAAAATGCAATCTAGCCTTGCTAAGTTAAAACTAGCCATGCTAGCCTGTAGCTATCTAGTTAAGCTAGTTAGCTAGCCTGCTGACCTTCCAAGATCATGAATGCCAAGGTCATGAAACCATGAAAAGTAGAAGTCATTATATATTTCTATAT
This sequence comes from Hoplostethus atlanticus, assembly GCA_034670405.1. NCBI lineage: Eukaryota > Metazoa > Chordata > Actinopteri > Trachichthyiformes > Trachichthyidae > Hoplostethus > Hoplostethus atlanticus. Next base: position 1,456,046 of record JAXDDX010000088.1, read on the forward strand.
TGTATTTATATTTTGACCATTTAAACAACCAATAAGATTATTTCCGCCACTGAGAAACATTTGTACAACTAAAACTTTAATCTGCACACCTGCTATTGCATTTTACATTTCATGTATTGAGGTGACGGTCTTCTGTAGAGTGTTGGGGAGGGTTCAGTGTAATATTAACAGCTCCAACTCTAAACCCCTTCATGCCAAAATCACAAATAACTGAATTTGTTATAAAGGCCACACAACAAGCCTTGCTTTGGAAGACGTGGAGAGGGAAGACCTCAGGAGAGCCTCAAAATAACCTTAAAGCCATTCTCCAGTTGCAGCGAAGATGAAGGAAGGGTCCAAATTAAACATGGGCTGTGTATGCAATCATCGAACCATGTGGTTAATTCTGCAGGCTAACAAAATCAAGATGTACATTCTTAAAAAGGATGTGTCTGGTTTGGGACGACACACATTTGTGTTGCTTTAAACGTTTCAAGTTTTATTTGAAGCTTAAAGTACATTTCTTGACACATTTTTAAAGGTTAAATCAAAGACGTTCAGTTGAAAGAAAAATAAGTACATGAAAGTAAAAACTAACGCAGGACAGACAAAAACAAAATATGTACGAGCACAGTTTCTGAAAAATGCCATTGGCTAAGGTTAAGATAAACTGTAGAGATGAGTCTTGAGTCTTTGCAGGAAAATAGAGACTATTTCAGATTCCTTTATGTGGCTTGGCAAGCTGCTCCGAAGCAGAGGACTGTACTGTCATACATGTGTACATCGGCGCCTATCGGCCTAATATGTGTTGTTGGTAACATACTGCTAGCGCAAAAGAGCTGAAGAATGATTTCACCTCACCTCATTTATTTATCAGGGAATGAGTTTCTAACTGACATGGTTACCAGTACAACCACAGTCTTCTACCGGCCACTAAGCAGCTCCGTTTGAACAGTTGGGGGTTAAGTGCCTTGCTCAAGGGGTTGTTGGTTCGTTGGTCCTTAAAGCCATTCTTAAAATGGCTTCCAGATGAGAAACGAGGCAAAGAATTCGCTATAGATTCGCCCTCTTTGCCCAAATGAAATTATGGTGTCGGGAATGGACCACTCACAGGTCAAACAGCATTTTGACAGCATCTTGCTTCCGTAATTTGACGTATTTCCTGTGGAAACAGGATGTTGGGGCGGGATATACATGTTGGAGGGGTCATTCAAAAGTGGCAGACGGTGTAAACCAATAGGGAGAGAAAGGTATGCCTACTCATACGGCATGAGGTAACCACAGAAAATACAATGTTTTACAGGAAGTAAAAGAATTTGGATTTTGATATAAAAATACAAGAAAGTGAAAAGGTATTGTTGAATAGGTGTATATTATGACTAACCAGGTTAAAAACTCATTTTTCATTTCACTGCGACTTTAAAGGACTATTTGAGAAATTGGCTCGTAGGTCAACATCGTAGGTCAACTTTCAAAATGTCCCTCCATGAATTTTCCTGTCAAACCAAAGTTGTTATATTTTCAAAATCACACAAAATCGTTCTTTTCCTTTAACCTTCTTTTAAACGCCCCAAATCCATTGGCCTTTCTACTCTTAATATCAGTGGAATTTCTTGTTTCAATAAAGGTTAAAGTAATAAAAATGCCTTAAACGTTGCTTTAGTGGTGCGTTGGGTGAGATGCCAATTATGTCACCTTATGCCTACACAGCATAGAACAGATCTCCTCGGCCTATGAGGGACGAGTGGAGTCAGAGAGAGCTTTCTGATTGGTGCTTTAAGAAACAGGGTGGGGCTTTCTAATATGGTGTCATATCTGGTATTTGGTGACTGTTCTATATGGAAAGTACCTGAGGATTTCTGCTGGGCCTGGACAGGGTGGGGTGTGTGTGTGTGTGTGTGTGTGTGTGTGTGTGTGTTCATGATTGCATACCTGAAGGGTTTGTTCTGCAGTAAAATCAGTTTCAGCGCTACACTGAAAACCAGATAATTCAATGTATGAACTGTAAACTGATTGTGGAATATTGATGAATAGTCGAAGCCAATAAAGTGATTAAAATGAGACAGAAAGAGAGAGAGAGACTCTCCTCATATTAGCTCAGCTCCACTTCACCATATAGTGTTTGTCTTGGTTTCAGTGACACATATTTTCCATGACTTCCAGAAAGTCTTTAGATGTGGTTGACCTGGCGGGACCGCGGCTCTGGGTCCACCTCAAACTCCAAATTACACAATCATGTTGAGCAAGACATTAGCAAAAGAAGATATTCTGTCACTTGTTTTGAACGCATTTCTGCTTAATTTCATGGTAACTGGTGCAGAATGACAGGGAAGATGGCAGGGATGATTCACATGTTGTGTGAATCAGGCTCAAACCGACAGTATCAAGAGCCCCACACGGCCAATCATCCAACATCCAACAACTGCATAGAAAGATTTTGAAAATATACAAGATTCAAAAGTGCTACGCAGCATTTTAACATCAATACCATCAATATCATCACCACATTGATCAGTATTAAAAAAAATGGCCATCATTGGAAGCCTGTCAGCCTCTACCAGCCTCTCAGCCTCTACTAGCTTCTATACTGCATTTTACATTGTGGCCACCGGGTCGATTTGGAGGGAAATCTGCTGGATTGCTTTACAGCACAAAACAGGAAGAGGGCGCTGTTCTTCCAGCGCTAACGGAGCTAAAGATAAAGAGTTTCTGAGTTTTCAAATAAAAATCGCTTCCAACATCCTCTTCAGTAAAGCCACAGAGAAAACAAATGTGAACGCCGAGGAGAGGGGGCCAAGTAGTAACATCCTCTTCGTGGCAGGAAGCAGCAGGGTTTATGGGAAATGTAGTCTTCATTTTGAGAAACATTAACACTGGTGTCACTGGTGTGAGATAGAGGCTACCGAACGTCTCAACCATGGTCTCATTTGTTTACGGTAATTATACCAAGGTGTCACAATTAATTTGACAATGACATATTGATGTTTAAAATACAACACAGAGCACCTTTAATCACTTGTTTAGATCGACGTTTTCACAGTGTAAGCACGTTTTCACTATTCAGCTTTTTTGGTCCGCTTTGCAGACTGTAACCATTGATTTTCATGTAAAAAAAAAAAGTGCTGGCTGACTGTCCGGGTGCCCTTGAGCAAGACATTAGAAAACTGTGGTTGTACTGGGCAGCTCCCAGTGTGAACGTGAAGCATTGCTGAAAAAGAGGATACATGCTGTCATCTATCTTTTCCTGGAAAAATGAAGGTTAAAAATGTTTTTGTAGCACAGAAGTAGAACAATAAGCTTTTACGTCTGGAGATGGACATTTTTAAGGCGAGGTTCTGCTGTTTCGCTGCTTCTTCAAGCTTTTTATAACTTATCAAGCAAACAGGGAGAGGCCACTGTAATATTAATATATCAAATCCGTGTTGTTTTTGCAGCTGTTTGTGGTGTGGCTGACTCACGGACTGACCCCTGATGTATGGACTCACAACGCTGATCTCAGAGCGTGAACAGCACAACTTCCCCATTTGGAGAATCCTGTGTGTTTCTGGGAAATGATGTTTTCGAAGGGGACGTCTGGGTGGCCTTCACGCTCAGTTGCAAATCAGATTTTTTTCATATCAATTCTAGGATGTAATACACATCTAATACTGACGCATGAGCAGAGCAGCAATAACAAAAGACATCCGCTTGTTTCCAACATGTCTCGGTCTTTGAGTTTTGACTGAATTGAGGCGTCTCTCCAAATACCAATCAAGTCACTATTTGTCTTTCATTCCATCATTGTGTCTCGCTGACTAAATTATGACTGTCTCAACGCTGACAAATTCAGTGACAGCAACACAAGTCGCATGCCTCGGTGGCCGATCAGTGATCAGTGTCAATCAGAACTGGGACTCTTTCATCTTCAGTGTGAACGCAGGCTTAGTTGAATGAGAAATGTATTATGTTCAGTTTATAGATCCATGTCTCAGCGTGTGGACTCGCTCTTCCTGTTTAGTTTCTGTTTCTCTTTGAAAGTTTCTAGTTCCACTGCCCGTTCCTTGGAAACAAAACGAGAAACGAAGCAGGAATGGTGACTAACCCGGGGTGAGTCTCTCACCGCTTTCACACAGCAATATTTTCCAATCTATTTTATGCATTTTGGGGACATCTTTTTTTGGGGGGTATCTATGTTATGTAGAAGGTGCTGGAGGTACAATAGAGACTCTATTATCTTGGTCAAGTCAAGTTTATTTCTATAGTGCTTTATCACTAACAAGCCTCAAAGGACTTTTCTCTTATTGCCTCGGGGCGTCTCACTACTAACTCATTTAGACTTTGATTGGTTGAAGTGTGTAACTGTGAATGTGAAGGATTAGGATACACGCTGAGTCATCTTTCCCTGGAAAAACGAAGGTTAGAAACTTTTTTTTAGCACAGAAGTAAGATAAGGTTCTGCTGCTTCTTCTGACTTACCAAGCAACCAGAGCGAGGCAGCGGAGTATTATCAGATCTGATCTGGTGATGATTAGCCAATTTACCACCCAGCGTTGTACATTTTTAACAGCGTGCAACACAATGCAACCCAACTCACAAAACAACAACACAGCGAAACGCAACGCTATGCAACACAGAACCTCAAAGTCTGCAGGTAAAATAAATAATAACAATGAAAAAACTTCATCAAAAAGAATTTCATCAAGGGTGTTGCACAAAACTTCCAGGTTTTCACTTTAGTCAGGTACATTTCACATCATGGCCCCCCGAGTTCAGGGGGAAAATCAATCTCAGGAGCCCAGGCTGTTATCACGGGCTGCTTAGCTGCCCAAGGTGATACAGCGGCTTTGATACGTTTGTTTTTGAAGATACGAAGCCTTTGATTCTGAAACCTGCGGTGGAGTTTCTGCAACAGCGCCAGAGTTTTTGACCTAAGTGGGTTTTAGAAGGTCTTTCATCGGCTTCACCGAGATTAGCCGTGTTTGTCTGCGCTCTTGTTTTACAGCCAGTGAGTCAAACGGCTGATGAAATATTACCGCGTGGCACGAGGAGGCACATGACATGAAGTCTGATGATGGATAACCACACAGTCACAGTTTCATCTATTCATCTATCCATTTAAGGGGCCTTAGAGGAAAAGTTGAAATCCTATACTATTTATGTACAGTACTGTGCAAAAGTCTAAGGCACCCTATAGTAATATATTAATATAAATTTGGTCTTAGGTGTTTATTTGTTTGTTTTCTGCATTAGCGCTTTACATTACTGCTCTTAGTACATTTTTTGAACTTTTCATTTGATTATTTCTGAATTCATCTTTGCATGTTTTTTTGCACAGTACTGTACATCTGCGACAAAAGACAACTGGACTTGGTCCTGATTGGCTCTCCTCACTAAAGACTTCCTGAAATCCGTCCAACGGAGGGACGCTGGATCCTGCCGTGAGTCAGTGACAGACGTTTGCTCTGCTGACTGCCAGGGATTATATATTGTGTGGGACAAACCTATCATTACGCCTGAGGGCTGAACACCAAACTTCACAGATCAAATTTAAAACTGTTAAATGTCTTGTCCGGTTGAGTGACATCAACATTGAAAAAAAATCTATTCTGGTAGAAGCGTTCGGTGAGAATACTAAATTACAGGCTATCAGCATTTCTAGGCTACAGCTCTGTAGTTGAGATGTGAATTAACAGAAGTGAAGTGAACTTCCTTCAGGTGCTGTTGCCCTTTTGCCCTGGCGCCTGACATTTATAACGCTTACTCACAAATGCCACAGGATGTGTAGTAAGAGATCTCAGATAATGGAGAATGTCCCTTTTCCTGTAAACCAACCAGACCAGCAGGAAATAATTCATGAAATGATTTCATTTCCAAAATGCTATAAAAAAAAACATTATTACCTGAAGTTCATCATTCAATAGGATCCAGCTTATAAAAGTGTTATTATTATTATAGTGTTATTGTCTGTCTGCCTGTCTGTCTGTCTGTCTGTCTGCCTGTCTGTCTGTCTGTCTGTCTGTCTGTCTGTCTGTCTCTCTGTCTATTTTGTTATCCTGTGTGAACATTTCACAAAATGCAGACGTTGAGGTAATTAGTTCTCCACAGGATGTTTTTTTGTGTCGAAATAGTGCGAAAAAAAGACGACCACAACGGGTCTTGGAAGGGTTTCATAAGGGTCATAGATGTTTCTCCACCCACAGAGGACCGGCTCATCTTGAGCTGAAGCTCCAACATCAAACTGGAGTTACGAGGTGTTCACGTGACAACAGTGAACACCTCGTAACAACAGTCTCAGTATCCTCACGGTCTGCTACAACCTGCAGACATACCAAGAAAATAATCTCTAAACTTTTGATGTTTTGATGTTTTGATGTTTGTAATGAAAAGGCAGAGTTTCCCTGTAGAGGAACAGGGGCTTGTGGGATGTTGACGCTGTAAACAGGAAGTAAGAGAGCAAGAGAGACTGTACAGGAAGTGAATCAGTGAAACACAATTCTTCATTTCCAATAACTACATTCACTTAATTGCCTTTTACAGTAAGTTGTAAGTTTAGGGACGCCACCAGTCATCACTGTTGATTGTTGATCACATGATTATTTTGGTGCTTTCAGCCGTTAGGTGGAGTCCATCACACTACCTAGTCTCTTCTGGCTCGGTGTTGTGGTTTGGTTGAGTTGGTTGAGTTTGGTTGGGACTGTCTTGATTAATCTGGTCTGGTTTAGCAGCTCCTGCACAGATCTGTTAGATAGGTTTGGGTTGGGGTGTTTTTATGGCCTTGGTTTGGGTTGGTTTTATTTTGGGTGGTTTGGTTGGCTAGTGGGTTGGTTGGCTGGTGGGGTTGTGTTCATGTGTTTCGGGGTTGGTTTGTTGTTTGTTTGGTTGTTTTATTATTTTGCTTGTAACTCTCTAGTTTCTAATGTGGTTCCTGAACACATCAGTTAATTGGTTAGTTAATTGGTGAGTTGGTTTGGCATCATTTAGTTGAGTCTTTTCACATTAGGCTGGTCTACTGTAGCAGGGTTGGTTGATCTCCTTTTTCTCCTCCTCCTGTGGGTTTTACTGCAGGTTTCAGGTTTCAGCTGATCCTCAAGCGCAGCACAGCCAATTAGATTCTTCTTTAAGGCGTTCAATATCCTCCTCTTGTCCTTTCCTGTAGGCTACAGAAATCAATCCACTACAAGGCAACGAACACGTCTCCTTTATACGATGGCGTTTTAGGGCCACTGTTTAAAAATAAATAATCTTAAAATTTTGAGAATAAAGTTGTGATATGATGAGAAAAGTGTCGAGTAGCCTAATGCAAGCAGCAGCTTCATTGTTAAAATGGAAGTGGACGATTTAGTTAGATCATACTTTAGGATCATACTTTATAGGATGTAAACCCGTTCATGTTATTATTAACAAAGAATGGACATCAAAATACTGAGAGACATATGGCGAGAGAGAGAGAGAGAGAGAGAGAGAGAGAGAGAGAGAGAGAGAGAGAGAGAGAGAGAGAGAGAGAGGGACTGACAGCGGCAAAATACAAGCAAAGCAAAATACAGAAGAATGAACCTGAATGAACGGAGAATACAGCAGAATACAACCTACGTTCGGCCGTAGGTTGTATTCTGCTGTATTCTCCGTTGTGTTCTTTGTTAATAAAAACATGATATTCAGAGTCCACTTTTTTGGGGGGGATTTTTTGGGAACGGCTTTACATCCTATAAAGTACGAAAACAGTTTCAGTTTCTTCTTCGTTTTCTGTACTGTTGGTAGTTGGTTAGTTGGTTAGTTGGCTGGTTGGTTGGTTGGTTAGTTGGCGAGTTGGTTGGTTGGCTAGTTGGTTGGTTGGTTAGTTGGCTAGTTGGTTGGCTAGTTGGTTAGTTGGTTGGTTGGTTAGTTGGCTAGTTGGTTAGTTGGCTGGTTGGTTGATGGGTTAGTTGGGTAGTTGGCTGGTTGGTTGGTTGGCTAGTTGGTTAGTTGGCTGGTTGGTTAGTTGGCTGGTTGGTTGATGGGTTAGTTGGCTAGTTGGTTGGTTGGTTAGTTGCTGGTTGGTTAGTTGGTTGGTTGGCTAGTTGGTTAGTTGGCTGGTTGGTTGATGGGTTAGTTGGTTAGTTGATGGGTTAGTTGGCTAGTTGGTTGGTTGGTTAGTTGGCTGGTTGGTTGGTTGGCTGTTTTAGTTTATTTGGGTTGAGTCGGTTCATTCTGACCTGGTCAGGTGCGGTTTGTTTTAAGCTGTTTTGGTTGGATTGATTTGGTTTGTTTGATTTGGTTGATTTGCTTTTGGTTTTGTTTGGTTAAATTAGCTTGATTTAATCCGACATGGTTTTTCTCGGTTCTGTTTGGCCTCGTTTGCGCTGGACTGTGTTGATTATTCTCATAGTATCGTGTGGTTTCCTGAACGCATCAGTTACTTTGGTTTGGATCGGTTTGTATTTTCTGGTTTGGTGAAGTTGGTTTGGTTCGGTTCAGGTTTGTCAGGCTGAGAGTGGTGCAGCTAGTCTGGTCTAGTCTGGTCTAGTCTGGTCTAGTCTGGTCTACGGTGGTGCGGCTTGGTCTGCTCAGAGCCGTCCGTCATACGGCAGCGTATCTCTGCTGCACTGAGGCTGATGTAACTCTGAGCCAACATCTGCAACAGAGAAAACGTCTGCCACTGCAAGGCTGCTCAGATGAAGATGCTTTGATACCAAGACAAACACGGGCACGTATGCTGTACGTGCATGCACACACACACACATGCTTTCAAAATGTAGTGCATACATCGACACACACACACATGCAGCCTCTCACTGGGTCAAAAAGCCACAGTCTTCTGAAGAACGGAGAAGAGGAACTGGAACTGTTTTGATGCAGCAGCCATCAAAGGGACATCAAGTATCACGGGGATGTTACTGGGGATGCGACGCCACATATTGATGAGGTTCATGGATAAAACGTCAAGGTCACGTGATCTGAGGAAAAATACTTTACTGTAAAAATACAAATAACCAGCCATCATACAAACACAGAAGCAGTGGGCCACCTGCTGCTGTGTGTGTGTGTGTGTGTGTGTGTGTGTGTGTGTGTGTGTGTGTATGTGTAGGTAGGGTATTTCCACAACAAGCCCCCTTGTTGTAGATCAGTTAAGGCCCAAGAGAGGAAAAGGACAAATTCCTCATTAAATTGGCATCTCTCTCCCTCTCCCTCTCTCTCCAATGCCAGATGTATGAATTCGTAGCTGTGACTCATCAATCTGTGATGTTCAATGCATTCCAGGAGTTATTTTGTAAGCAATGCATGCTGGGATACACTCCAACCCCCCTGTGACCCTGAATAAGAATAAGCAGGTGAAGAAGATGAAGTGTTCCAATTTACTTTTTCAGTGTACCCACTTTCCCTCAACCTGCTTCGTCTACTTCTACTTCAGTTAGTGATTTCCTACATTTCCCAGAATGCAACCCCCAGAGAAGTGGCTTGAACTGGTTTTACTCAGCTGTGGGTTATTCGTGTAGGTTGGAGATAGAAATAGTGACGGCGATAGTCAGAGCATGAGAGTGATTTTCACAAATGCGATGGATGCTTTATTACATTTTCTTTATAAAGACATTGTATTGTGTCATACCCTGCTACAGTCTGATGATAACTGGAGACCAGCTAGTGTTCTCTATCTGTACTGTGTGCTAGCTATAGCTAACAGCGGTGACCTTTTAATGGTTTTGCCAGTGATCAGGTCAGCGATGCGTTAGACAGACGTGTTCCGGTCCTTCAAGACGCTGAAGAATCATCTGAAAATCCCAAATCAAACCAAATTCGTGAGAAGACGCCTCCAGGTGGTTTGATGCTTTTGGTGCAGCAATGGAAAACAGTTGGTTTGTTTGAAAACACGTCTCACACTTTGGGCGTTTGGGCATTTAGAGTGCAACATGCCTTGTAGCTGCATAGCATTCTGGTCTATCTTGGCTACTGCATTGCATTGTGGTCTATCCTGGCTACTGTCGGTGGAGAAATTGGTCTCTCTCCTCTCCTCTGATGGATTTCTCCTGTATGATTGTTGATCGTCGGTCTAGAAAGAAGCCCTTGCTCTTCGATTCTGATTGGCTGACACCAAAACCTGACGGTTACCGTTGATGGTTTGGATCAATGAAACATTTCCTGATATCAAACTCCACCGTAGCTGCTGGAAACATCTCTTTTCTTATCCACGGGAATAAGAAAAATACAAATGAATGTAAGGTAATGTTTAAATGGAAGTGTTTAAATGTTTGAAGGTGGATTTTTCCTTTAGATCCACTCCAGTGATGAAGAGGAGATGGAGACGAAGCCTTGAGAGAACTGTTAGTTTATTATAAGGACAGCAGTGGTGTAATGTGATGGCTGTGATGCACGCTGGTGACAGCCAACGTTTAAATCTGAACTTCTCCACCAGATGCAACCAGAAAAAAGCAGAACTGCCATAAAAAACATTAAAAGTTCACATAGCACAAACCAAATTTGAACACACACACACACACACTCACACACTCACTTCCCTTCCCTGATTATTTCATTTTCTGCACTGGGTCTATTTTAATATATTATTATTATTATTATTATTATTATTATTGTTATTATTGTTATTATTATTATTATTATTATTATTATATCAGATTTTAATACCCCCCCCCCATTCTCTGTCTTTTACGTTCCGTTTTCCACGTCTTGCTTTTTTTTTTTAAAGAAAGTTGAAAAAAAGGTTTTCTCTTTATTTTCTGTGTTTTGAGACTGGATGTCTCTTTTTCCCCTCGGGATTTTTTCATCACAACCACACAAGTGAGGAATTTGTTTTTTTAATCATTGTATTTTATCACTGTGTTTTCATCGTGTCGCTTCTGTGTTTTATCACCGTGCAGATGAATTAAACCAACACACTCAGGGTTCACACTGCCGCGGGTCGAGTCCCGTCCAAACCACCACGGTGAACCAAATCTAAACATCTGTTTTGTATTTCTGTGAATGACGTCAGCCATGTTGGCTTTTACATTTTGGCTGTGTCAACAGACTGAAGTGGTGAGATTTGATAAGTTGGCGGGTGTAAAGACAAAGCCGTCCTGTGTGGATCTGCAGGAGGTCAGGATCTATTTTTTAAGTTTGAAGTGGGAGGATTTCATTTTGCTCCAGTAAACCGAAAAGGATATGAAATAATGATCTGGAAGGTTTAACTGTTTGACTGTCTGTCATGGATGTCTGGCCACCTAGGAGTGTGAGCTTGTGAATAAGTGTAATGCATGTATGTACATTTGTGTGTGTGTGATGATAAAAACACATTTTACCATTTAAAGTAAAGATTATGATAAAAACACATCGGCTAGGCTACAGGATGGCTAGCTCACCTAACCTAGATAACTCAGTATGAATAGACTGTAGTTCTTCAGCAGAGCGCTAGGCTTCATAATGTTAGCTTCCTCCTCTTGTCTTTTTCAGCTTCAGTCTAACGTTACTAAAAACAGTGGTTGTTTGGCTCCGCCCACTTAGGTCTAACTCAACCAATGAGCTTATTTCTGCCTCTGAGTAATGAAACTTCAATCTGTGGGTCACATACAGACACACACACACACACACACAAACACACAGCAGTCAATAGAGGAAGAGAATAGACTGAGGGTCTCTGACCACAGCATCCTCCACAGACAGCTGTTGCACTGGTTCATGTATGTGTGTGTGTGTGTGTGTGTGTGTGTGTGTGTGTGATTGACAGTAAGATAGCTATGAGCACACCTGGTTCTTCCTGTGTTCTCTAGTTTTACAGGGATCTTTCTGTGAGTGAGTGAAATCTTGCTTTCTAAGACTGAAAGAAATCAACGCACAGAACATGCTGGCTGTGAACGCACCCCTAGGTGACTAAGAACCCAACAACCAGGAATCAGATAATCCTGTAGACCAAAGATCAAAGGTCATTCCACTTTTGCCATCCGGGCCTGTAGTGGAGTTTAGTTGCTAGTTCATTATTATTGTTTTGTCAAAACGCACAAGGCCTTCTTTCATATTAAGTCTTTCATTTTACTTTCAATTGTGTTGTTTCTCATGTTATATACATATAAATATATATAAAAGAGCAGCGGTTCAAAACATTTGACTCTCTCTTTGAATGCATTGCTTAATTTTTATCTTCTTTTCCTCACTTTTTATACGTCAAATTGTTTGTGTATTAAATTCTTTATGATTTTCAATCAATGAAAAAATAGCCTGGTGTCTGACTTTAAAAACGTGACGGCGGTGTTGTTCCTTTGACTAGTCCTTGTTTTGTGTAAATGCTGCTCTTACTGATACATACAATAAGAAAGGTTTATTATTATTTTATATTATATAATATAATTTATATTAGTATTGTTATGCAGGGCAGCACACAGGGGTTTTCTGCTGCCAGGAGATTATAATGGTAACGGTTTATAACAAGTTTATAACAAGTTTATAACAAGTTTAACGCTTTATAACACGTTTAACAGTTTATAACAAGTTTATAACAAGTTTATAACAAGTTTAACGGTTTATAAGTTTATAACATGTTTAACAGTTTATAACAAGTTTATAACACGTTTAACGGTTTATAATGCATTTAACGGTTTATAACAAGTTTATAACAAGTTTAATGGTTTATAACAAGTTTATACTTTGTTTAAGGGTTTATAACAAGTTTAACGCTTTATAACACGTTTAACAGTTTATAACAAGTTTATAACAAGTTTAACGGTTTATAAGTTTATAACACGTTTAACAGTTTATAACAAGTTTATAACACATTTAACGGTTTATAACGCGTTTAACGGTTTATAACAAGTTTATAACAAGTTTAACGGTTTATAACCAGTTTATAACAAGTTTAATGGTTTATAACAAGTTTATAACAAGTTTAAGGGTTTATAACAAGTTTAACGCTTTATAACACATTTAACAGTTTATATAACAAGTTTAACAGTTTATAACACGTTTAACGGTTTATAAGGCGTTTAACGGTTTATAACAAGTTTATAACAAGTTTAACAGTTTATAACATGTTTAACGGTTTATAACATATTTAACAGTTTATAACGTGTATTTTGGCAGCTTATTTCACGTTGATGAAAAATCCCAACATGCTGCACCTTTAACGGCGAGGAAATCAGCTCTGTTCATTTCTGTCCTCTGACTCTAAAACCTCTGAAGGGTTAAAACATTTACTTCTCTCTTCTGTCTCTGCAGACGAAGGAATCCACCCTGCCGGACTGCTGCTCTGACTCATACGCACGTGTGTGTGTGTGTGTGTGTGAGCTATTTGTGTGTGAGACGTGTGTGTGTATCTGTGTTAATGAGTTGTGTGTGTTTCTAAAGAATATATAATTATCCAGTCTGTTTGTGCCAAGCTGAGGAAGGCACCGTACTTTCCGTGTCCTGCAGATGCGTACAGATAACACACACACACACACGCACACACACACACACACACACACACACACACACGCATAGGGGATTAGAGAGAGGCTGGCTTTGACGGTGTTATTTCAATAAAGGAGGGATTCTGTCCTGGTTTCACCCAAATATGGAGAGAAAGAGAGAGAGACAGATAGAGAGAGAGACAGAGAGAGAGAGAGACAGAGAGACATACATACATACAGATACTCTACTGCTAAGTTCTACTGTCTGGTCTGGCTAACAACTGGATTGATGAGACAACCCTGTTCCTTATGGGCTCCACATAATAACTTTATTTGTTTCTCTATCATAACAGAGTTACAAAGCGCTTCACAGGAGGAAAACCATAAAACAAGAGATTTATTTAAGACTTTAAATGCTTTATTTAACTGTATTCAAGACCATTAGATAATATAAAGACATTTTAAGACTTTTTCAGGACCTGCAGGCACCTTGTCAATAAAGAAATCAGAGGCTGTTTTATTTAAAAAGGTGGAAAAAAGCTTTATTTGCATTTACAGCCCTGCACAATAAAAAACAAACCATAATTACAACATTTTCAGTGTATAATAACAAAAAAAAAAATCAATGACAACATTTTGCTACAAATGTACTGGGTCACTGGAGACGTGCAGAACAGACTAGTTTGTCTGTTTCTATGCTCAGTGCAAAACAGGCTCCAAATGAAGAATTTCTATACAGCAACAAACAAAAATATATACGTGAGTGATCCAGGATGTCAGAAAACGCTGCAGCCTGCAGAAAGAGAAAGGAACAGGCCTGGTAGCAGTGAGGGCTGAGCGACGCTCGGTGTGATGGCGGTTTGTTCGCACCAAGCTGAGGCCGATATGTCGCTTTGCTCTATTCCTTTACTAAAAAACATCTGACCTGGTCCAGTCGGCGGCGTCTACCTCTGATATGATGCAGTTTGGTTACATATTTTACTGTACAATTGATCAATACCTCACTGGCTGTCAGTGGGAAGCCCTTAATCTGAATTGATGCTAATGTGACATTTTGATTCCACACAATGAACATGTTTTTATTATTGTTATTATTATTATTATTACTATATTGGGTTTCAATGGAGTTTTTAATGCTATGTTCAGACAGGCAGCTCAAATCTGTGTTTCTCCCCCGTCACACCCTATTTGACGCCACATTGCGTCAAGAGCAGAAGACAACAAGCGTGGAGGAGAACCAGCGAGAGAGTAGCGGAGCCTGGACAGATGGAGAGGTTTCAACCTCAACAACAACATGGAGGATACCAGCCTCCTCTCGTCAGACGGAGGCATTCATGCTATTAGCTAGAGTTGTTGGAGAGAAACCGTTAGCCAGCGATGGTTATACTGTCTAAACACAAATCAGATCTGGTCACTTGAGAAATGCAATGTGGGCAGATTGGCCTGCTGTCTGTACGTAGTGCTGCAGCCCCCCTGGTCTAAAGCTGTTTCACAAACCTGGGGGAAACACTGAATACCTTTTTGCAATTTTCACATAAAAATGATCAAGTTGGTCAAAAGATATTTAACATCTGCACAAAATATCGGGATCATCCTTCAAAAACCCCATAGCGGTCAAATCCTAGCTTGGGAGAGGGACTAGAGACTTGACGTGACATGCATCCCTGTTACGTCCACAGGAGGCGGATAGTTTTCACAGTCTATCCATAGTCCTTGAGGACTGGATTGAGAACCACTGGTCTACACCCATGATGAGCCAACGGATCCCACTGACACTTAATGCACTGACATGATGACATATGAAATTATAAAGAGAAACCACAGAGTTTGAATTGCAATGAACTACTGATTGCAGTTTGAATGGCAATTAAATTCCATAACCACCATTTATGTTGTACCAGCCAAAGTACCAAAGCAAACCGTGGAGTGGCATTTCTATGGGGAACCATTCAACCACCAACTGGTAATTAGTTTGGTCTTCTGAGGGGGTGGAGGGTCAGGAGAGTCTGGAAGCATAACTCCTTTAGAATATTCTTTTTTAAACCTTATTATTTCTCCTGTTCTGCTTTGTTTTTCACAAATCCAATAAACAGAAACAAATATCTTCGGCACAAATTGCAAAGCTGCTCCAGTCAACAAAACCCTGGATGACACAGAATGGTCAAGCAATTACTGATTTTTTTTTTTATACCGTAATACCCACAAATCACAGGTTGCGAATCAACGCATTACCAGGTTTCTGTTTCAGACGGCAGTAGTCCATCTTTCAGTTTCCTCCCTTCCTCGTTCTCCTCTCTACAGCTGTAATACAGTACTTTGAAATGAGGTCTTAGGTTTCAGATGGCACGACACCAGAAAGCAACACACAGTCATAGAGTGGTATTCTAAATGACAAGGCAGAGCAAGTAAACGTGGGCCTGAGAAACACGTCTGAAATGTTGCATATTATTTTATTTGCAGTGGTAGCCCTGAAGAAAGACCCCCACCCCATCCCGCAACGGGGGATGTAGTCCAGTAGTCCTGCAACCGACTCTTTCTTAAAGGTTGTGGACAGAACTGGAAGTACTCCTGTCCGGTCTGGTCACGTAACGTTTAGTGAATTGAGCACGATGTTTTAAAAGCAGACGAAGTGAGAGAAAACTGTTTCCCCACCATGAAAGCATCACACGGAGGAGACGCGACTAGAAACAGGAAGTAGTTTGACATTGAAGTGAAGTAAGTAAAGGTCCTAAAGGATTCCCAACTCATGACAACAAGTTTTCTACTGAGGATGGAAGTTTTCATTTTCAGCAAAGGTTTTTCTTATTTAACTATGTCCAATTCATGTTATTGTCACGTAATCTTTCATGGTGGAGGAACGTAATCGTCACGTGATTTGTGTCCACAACAAGTAACCTGCATTCCAGAGTTGTGCTCATTTCACAAAGTCTTGAGAGACTGTTGCAGTAGTGCAGCAACCATGCAGTAAAATGTGGGATTTCCACAACGGCCATAAAATCATTGTTTTAAATTAATTTGATCTATTCAAAATCATGACCCATGTCTTTAAAATTGAACAAATTTCAACGGTTCTTCACTGAAAGACAGCCTGATATCTGTCCATCACCTGAACGGAGCAACTTTGAAAATGAATGCAATGCTAACAGAGAGCTAGTGGCCGAACCGCTAACTTCACACCATTAAAACATTAAAAACAATGAGATGAGAGGTTTGCTGAAATGTTGGTATAGGTAGTTTGACTTCTAGAAATTCAGACCTGCACCAGCCAGGATCACACTTAATCCATGAGATGAAACTGGTTAAGATGTGGTTATTGATTGTTGTAAGACATCAACTTTCCTTGCAACGCTGATTTGCTGAAATGTTTTCATCTCAATAACTTCTTGGAGATAATAATATGACAATGCATCTGCAGTGGATTGCTGCAGCCGTAACTTGAGTCTCTCGTTTGAAATGAACGAGCATCCATTGGAGAGTGTGATCCCAGCTTTAGGAACCATCCTGTACAGACATGGGTCAAATTGTTTTAGATTACTTTTCTGCAATTGCCTGGCATATTAGAACCAAATAAATTTCCACTGAAGAATACGCTCACCATAGCTGAGATGATTTGACAACCCAAATATACATGGTACTGACAAACCAACATATGGCACAGAATGTGGGAACACTTCACTTGTAACATCCAAAACAACCCAACAACAGTCTTTCACAAATCTCTTTGGTCAATATTCACACTGCATCACTGGAATTTTAAAATACAACGGTTGAGGTTTGTGGTACTGTGTAGCTCAATGGACAGAGCATGGCAAACACAAACACAGCCTGGCGAAGGGTTTGACTCCCACTGGGATTCCCCATGCTAAGCATGCATGCACTCATGGTACTCTAAGGCGCTTGCATAATATCTGTTTTTTCATCCTTGTTCACCATTCTGTTTGAAATAGAGTTAACAACTGATGGAACAAAACATCTTAGCAAAAATCACTCTGAGAGATGATGCAGTTACTCAGTGCATTTCCTCCAAATCAGAGGACATACATACATTTTTGCATACAAAAGGGATACGTTTCAGAATGTTTTGCATACCATATTTTTGACTCAAAATGTGTTGAAACGTTTGAGTCCTCCCTTCAACCTTGCAAGTGAACCACTGCAAACACTGCTCAAGTTGTGCCTTTGTTGGCGTGTTGATTTGACTGAATGGATGAAGCCGTGCTCACATAGGACACTTTTTTTAACACGCCTGCATCTTTTTTTCAGTTATTTTCAATGGTTTGAGCGTGTCTGACCAAAACTATGCACCCCACTGTTTTCATTCTATAGTTCAATCAGTTGTGATGGTTACATGCATTTTATTAAACATTAAACTAGTTTGGTTTATAGGTACATATAACAGGCCAGATGCCTACTTCTGGTAACTCACTACAATATGGAGAACCAATATATTTTATTCAGTCTACAATGTCCAAAGATGATACTAAATTTAATCAATTTGGGTGCCATAACACTAGTGTTAGCTGTTACTGCTAGCTGCTAGCTGTTACTGCTATTTAGCTAGCCAGGGTTTAGCTGACAAGCCCTGTTTTGCTGTGGAGCTTTCAAAGCTTGGTCGCTGTCCAGAAAGCTTTCTACGAGAGAGTTTGGCAGTCGTGAGCAGACTGGGCTGAGTCCAAATCATGATGCTAATAAAAGAAGAGCAAGACCTTGTCAACAACATGTCTGCCAACTACATTCAGTCCAAACTGGGTGTTACAGCTGATGCTGAATCCTAACACAAACAAAGAAGACTATTATTTGAAGTAATTGTCATTTATCTGAGATAAATGTTTTGAATAATAGGAAACAAATGTGTTTAATTGTAAGAAGGGAGGGGGTGAGAGTTGTTCTATGTTCATAGCAAACCTGAAAAATGAATGGATCGATTTGGCAATTTTCCAGGCCGATGCCTTTTCCATAATCTAGATATTAATTATGGAAAAGGCATCAGGGTTCTTACTCTTCTTTCTATTCTTTCAACCATTTTTGTGTTGTAACTCATTTCCTTTAAGTACCTTTGAAGGAATAACAATCCAAATAAAAAAATTCATGTTGCCAAATGGAACTATCCAGAACAAGACATGGGGCATTTATATAATCTGTTTAACAAAAACATTTGAAGAGAAATAAATTTGCACAATGTGTCATGGGTTTTTTGAGGTCACACCTTCTGCCATTTAACCATCATTAAAATGAATTTCTGTTGAGACTGAGTCATGTCCTAATCTTATGTCATCTTTGTCTCTGGTCTTTTGAGTTTCTGAAGGGAAACTGTTCAGGAGTCTGCTGCTGATGGGTCCTCACATGGCAGGAGTACAAGTATGTGTTCGTCATCTCGGGTTCTCCACAGGAAAATATGAAATTTGTTAAATATTAGGAAATGACCGGACGTTTAACAACCCTTGGCCTCAAGAGTTGATCACCCAGGTAAAACTCACACAGAGCAACGAAGACACAGAACCTCACAAACTAAATACAATTTTTTTTTAAACTGAAAAAGAAATTTAAAAAAGGTAAACAGCAGAAAAAGCAAGAAACTGTACAAGGCACATCTGAATTTCCACAGGCATCATCTTCCAGGGAGACGATTATGGTCCCTGTTCTGGAACGGACTGAAAAATCCCGGCGCTATGCTCCATCTTTGGTGGCATCGCTCGGGCTCAGAATCCAAAAATGAAAATCCAAGTGTTGTAGAAATTATCTTCAATCAGCATTTATTCCCAAGCTATGAATATCTGTACATAAATTAAAAAATAGAAAATCCAAAGTCACCTTTTCCTGTTTGATTCAGGGGGAAGCGGAGGGAGGAGGGTCAAATTTAGCTCTCCAAAGGCAAAAACAGATTCAAGGTGATCGGTCTGTCACAGTCTCAGTTCGTTGTGAAGGAGCGGTGCTACGTCTGCTGGGTTTTCCCAAGGCTAGACCTGAGCGTGGTCCAGGTGGTTGTTCCCGCTCTCCTGCAAGTACAACATCCGTCCAATCAGAAGCAGCAGGAGACCCATGCCGAGCAGGAAGGCGGGCTCTTGGCGGATGCGTGGCAGCATGTTCGGATGCATCACAACCCGTCCCTGTCCCTCCGCCCGCTTCTGGAGGAGAGAGGAGACGAGATGTTACAGTACTTATGGGATATAACATGGGATCACACGCTCTCAGGACATCGAAAAGTAAAGAGTAAAGTTTCCCGACCAGGAAAGGATCAGGGGGCGGAGACACGACCAGAAACAGGAAGTAGTTTGACATTGAAGCAACGCTGTGGAAAGTAAGGGTGTGGAGGGAGGGAAGTTTTCAGCGAAAGTTTTTCTTATTTAACCATGACCAAAACCTTACCCTTGCTACTTCTACTTGCCTAAAGTTAACCGCTACCTAACGTTGTTCATGTGAACACGTGAAAATGGCGTAACTCATGTTATTGTCACATAATCCTCTCGTGGTGGAGGAATGTAATCCTCACATTACTCACAACATTGAACCTGTTTCAGGGTTTGTGCTCAGACTGTACAGGAGGCTTCTTCCAATCTCCCTGGTGTTACAGTGATATCTCTTGACAAATTGCAAATTAAAAGCGCACACATACACACGAGCCCCCCCCCCCCCCACACACACAATGTTTACATGTAATGTACAAACACAGGAAGCAGGTCAGTACCCAACATCCTGCCACACTGCGCTTTTCTCTCTTTCCTTGTCCAGGTGTTCCTTGTGTGTGTGTGTGTGTGTGTGTGTTCTCTCACGTTGTGGGTTTGTCTGAAAGTTTATATTTCCTACTATCTTATCTTATCTTATCTTGCAGACATGATCTTTGTTGGATCAGATGTCAAGTAGATATTTGATGACCTAAATAAAATGAGACGACTTGAGGATTTACACCTGAGATGCAAGCTGAATGCAATTAATGCCGCAACGCTGCAATTAATGCATTGGAAGTCGGAAGTCGATCGTTCCGAGTCGGTATTCCCACTTCCAATCTAAATGCGTTCCAGTGCATCTGCTCGGAAAAACAGGGAAACTGATCTTTGTATGGAAAGTCTCTGACTTTCACAAGCATCTAAAGAGGACCGACATCAATTACTGATCAGGATCCTGAACACGCCTCTGGTCAGAGACCGCCAACAGCCAATGAGAGCCGAGTTTACAGCAAGGTGAGCTGAGCCTGATTGGTTATTTTTGACTGGATTCACGTTCGCTGTTGCGAGATTGCAGGACTTGGTGTTAGTGACGTAGCAGGAGTCCTGCCGATCTTCCAGTTTGCTACTTAGAGACAAAAAAATCTGTGAAATCCGTCGTTGTGTGCACGATGCGCTGCGTTTTCAAATCAGTCAGAGTTTCAACCGTCTTCTAATGTGCCTCATCTGTTTCCTCCTCCTCTTCGACACCTCCCATAACCCAGTCCAGTCCAGTAATTGTTTCTACTGTCTTCCTCCCTTCCTCCCTCCCTTCCTCCCTTCCTTCCTCCTCACCCCAGACAGTCACTCTAACACACTTAGCACGTCGCCGACTGAAACAGGTGTTTTTTTTCCCCTCTCTGCAGCAGACAGCTGTGCACGCTGGCCTCCTTCCACCGCTCGAGCAGCAGCTTGTCGCAGATAAGAGCTCTGCCCGGGCAACAGGAGCGACGGGGCGTTTCCTCTGGGTGGACGCGCAGCAGCAAGCTCAGCCCTGAGGAAACGCTCCTCCAATAAACATGGTTCCTGAATAAAATCAATGGAGGGGGGGGGTTGTTGCAGAAGTTCTGCAGCAGCGACGCATTTCAACAAAAATTAGCTGATAACTTCAGTTACGCCAACACTGATAAGAACTGTAGGGGGGAATTTGGCTCATGCTCATGCACGCCAATAATCCATCTTAATCTGATTAGAGTAATCTGATTATAGCAACTGTCACCTAATGAGTTGATAATCGGTGTAACCTGGTTAACACACGTCGTTTCTGTGTCTTTCCATTTATTTGTCCATCTAAACACCGTAGCCCAATTTCATTCAGTTTTTTAAATGTGTGTGTGAGTCAAATTGGTCACAGACGTGGTTGAGTGGCGGTGTGTTGGTTACACCTGACAACACGGCGACGCCACATTACACACACGTTACAACATCTTCTGCTTTAATCTAACTGAAAAATACTGTTTGCATCAAGGCCTTCTGTACGCCTCAGCGACAACGTTTACATGCACAATAATAATTCGATCTTCACTCCTTTGTCTGACTCTCTTAATCAGAGTAAGGTCATAATCAGAGTAAGACGCCTCGATTTCTGCTCCATATTTTGATTTCTCAGGACATGTAAACGGCTCCGTCAGATTTCTTTTGTGTTTTTTTTTTTTCAAACTGCAGGTCAAAGGTCACCAGACGCAGCAACCTGCATGTTGTATTTACAAAGCAGCAACATGGAGCGGAGCAGTGGTGCGGCAGACTCAATAAAAGATTATTAAATGAATCCATATAAACTGCGTTACTTTGAACCATGTAAACATTGTGAGCTTAACATTACCTTAAACTGATTATCTGATAATCCCACCAGGATACTAGTGTGGATATCATCAACCTGAGCCTTACTTTCCATCATGCCCATCAATTCTGATCAAAATTTCATAGTGTATCCCTCTATATTGACATATTGTATATTATACCTATATACCTACAACCTAACGGGGCCATGGGAAACTCAATCAGTCAAACCCAAAAAACGATTTTTAAAACACCCTTTCAACACAACAACATTGCAGTTACAGCCGTCTTTAAATAGCTGTAGGTGCCACTCATACTCCCTTGTTTGCTCTGCTGGTCTTCGTGAGGCGGCGTGGCGTGGCTTTCTATTTGCTAACTCGGCTACGCT
Organism: Hoplostethus atlanticus; assembly: GCA_034670405.1. NCBI lineage: Eukaryota > Metazoa > Chordata > Actinopteri > Trachichthyiformes > Trachichthyidae > Hoplostethus > Hoplostethus atlanticus. Next base: position 1,478,221 of record JAXDDX010000088.1, read on the forward strand.
AACAATACGATGACTCAAACACTTTCACAAACAGCTTAAGGAATCCTTCCAGTGAGGGTGACTGTGTTCCCTTGGTCCCGCTGGGACTGAGCAGCAGCACTAATGCAAACCGAGTGCACTCCCAGTGGCCGACAGTAGGCTGTGGAAGCTCCAAGGTGTGAACGTGTGTTTCTTTATCAATGTGAATCAGAGCATACCCAGATCAATAAAGGTTAAAACCGAGCTACCGCTGACACCGTAACTTAAGTATTTACAAGAGTGCGAATCACTCTGGATATCTTGTTTTGGACCGAGGCCCTTCAGATACCGCCGGCACCGTTGGACTGCATGACACCGTCCAGACGTAGACCGGTGTAGAGTAAGTCTTCTGCCTCAGGGCGAAACTGTACTCTGAAAAACAGGATCTTTAGGGACGAGAGTGAGAGGAATATCAAAGCTGTGCGGTTTTATTCGGTAAACGAGCCAAAAACCACAGCAGCCCTGAACGCCCGAGGAGGAAACAGGTGAGGGGAAGAAGCATTTAACCCTTCGCTGAAGCCCAACCTAGGATGGATGTACTGCCGGTACCTTCCTGTAGCTTCACATTATGTACATATTCTTTATATCTCCTTTTTTTACATTCAGTGTGTTATACTTGGCGGATTGATCAGGAGTAAGAATCCCAATGTGCTTGTACTTGTCGCAAATGGCCAATAAAGCTCTTGAACCCGTGAGGATGTAATCACAAACTGCAGTCACACTAAATGCTGCCAAATCCCAAACAATCAGTGGCAGTGAACTTGAAACCTAAACAGTAGTAAAATCTTTGTGGCCAAAGTGGATACGGAAAGTTTCTTTGCACATCTGCTAGTTACTGCAGGGCCATAAATATCTAACCTGCTGAGTCTGTATTGGGACAGTGAGCTAAGGTGTCTTTTACAGAAGTGGAACACGGCTTCCTAATAAAGAGCTCGGTTGAAAAGGTTTTTAATGTTTGGTCCATATTAAATTACAGATGATCCACACTAAAACAGCTATTGGTGATGTTCCTTGCTGGCCAAACGTAGATGACGTGACAGAACGTTGAGATATTTCCAGTCTGACATCAGAAAATGTTTCATGATCTAAACCATCAACGGTAACCGTCAGGTTTTGGTGTCAGCCAATCAGAATCAAAGAGCAAGAGCTTCTTTCTAGACCGACGATCAACAATCATACAGGAGAAATCCATCAGAGGAGAGAGAGAGACCAGTTTCTACACCGACAGGAGATAGACCAGAATGCAATGCAGTAGATGAGATAGACCAGAATGCAATGCTGTAGTCAAGAAAGACCAGAATGCAATGCAGTAGTCAAGATAGACCAGAATGCAATGCAGTATCCAAGATAGACCAGAATGCAATGCAGTAGCCGAGATAGACCAGAATGCAATGCAGTATCCATGATAGACCAGAATGCAATGCAGTAGCCGAGATAGACCAGAATGCAATGCAGCCACAAGGCATGTTACATTTTGAGTAAGGGGCGTGGCTGCGGTCATGGACACACCCCCAGTGTTCATGAACAGCTTGACTAGCTAGCAAGCTACAGCCATGATAATCCCGATGTCTCACCATGTCTCACAGACGTTGTTGAGTACATCAGCCATGAGCATGTTTCTGTCTGGATTAATGACTGGAGCTTTAAATACACCATCAAAGAGACGAGTGCTCTGATGTTCGGTTTCAATCAAAAAGCAACTTAGCGAACAGTCACACCATCCCGGTTATGAACTGAAACTCTCATGGGTGTAAAAGCTCAAAAACCCCTCTGAGCCACTAACTCAGCTTCCCCTTTCATCCCAAGGGTGCCTTCTGATGACGTCACAGATTACAGAACTTGGTTTTCCTCTGAGCAGCTTTGGGGCGGAAAGTTGCATCTGATAGTGAACATGAGAGCAACTTTGTGAACACAGTGACTTGTTGTTGTAAGATGACTTTCTGTGGTTGAGTGATTTTGCTGAGGTTGCACATTCATTATGATGAAGTGATGATGATGATACGGGTGTAACGTTAATATTATTGTCATTATTGTTCATTTGGCAGCACCAGGGAGCGTCTCCTAATGATACTGCAGATTAGAGACTAGTCTGTCTTCCTTCCAGCGGTGGAAGACGAACACTAACAAGCGTTGTGGTGTTGAAATCTGGCAGCGTTTCCATGCTCTTTCCTCACCTCATCGACCGCAGTAATGATTTGAGTGACAGACGGTTTGCAGTTTGCGGAGCGAGGCGAGGGACCGGCTCGGCGGATTTCTAAGAATCAAGAGACAAAACGACTCGCTGAAGGCTTACTTCATTAGAACAACTTCAACGTGTTGATCCGCGGTGCCTGGATACCTCCCTGTTATGGGGTTTTGCAGCGCCACCACCCTGGGAGCTCAACCCGTGAAGGGTTTACAGCGTTGAGGTTACAATGAGGCTACATCAGGTTTAAAAGTGAAAGTGTATGAAAATGAATTATCTTGCACATCTGTTTCATGCAGTGTTTGAGTATGTGATGATGTTACTGAGTGACTGGATGAATCAGGTCATATTCCTCTAAAGACAGTAAATAGTAATTCAGGAATCATGAAAATGTATGTAACGTATTATGAGTATGTACATATTTATTTCATAAGAGTCAGAAGGTTGTCAGAACAGCAGCTATTATTTTGTTTTGTTTTTTTAAATTATTATTAAAAAAAAGAGTGGCTAGACCGATCCTGCTTCACATCCCCAGACTGACGGGAAGGGAATTTCTGCAGGGGGAAAAAAAAAAAAAAAAAAAGAACTGGATTAAAAATGTCAAAGTATTCCTTTAAACATTGAGGCGATTTTATTATTTGGATGGTTGCTCAGATTTTCACCATCTGGCTGAGAGGTTTGGTTTCCAGGCAGATGAAAAGCAGATGTAGTCGGCTAACCAGCAGCAGGCTGAGAGCTCGACACGGAGCCAGCAGCTTCACCAAACTCACAGCAGGACGAGGGACGAAGACATGAAACACACACACACACACACACACACACAAAGCATGGACACACCTACTCACTCACTCACACACATACATACACACACACACACATACACACACGTAAAAAAGTCTATAACATTGTCCTTATATGAACCCTAACCACAACATGATCCTCTCCAGAAGGTGTTTCCCCTTTGAGGACAAGAAAAAATGTAAACATACAATACTTCTGTGGAATTCAACACCTGGTACGTACACACACATACACACACACATACACACACACACAACACATACACACACACACACACACACATACACACACATACACACACACACGCACACACACGCACAATGATCCTCTACCCTCAAATTACTCCACAATACATTTTCGTATCACAGCGACTCTGCAGAATTCTCAGAAGCAACAAGTGGTTAATTCTGGTACACACACACACACACACACACACACACACACACACACACACACACACACACACACACACACACACAGTACTATAGTGTGAGGCAGAGTCAAAATGGTGTGCTAAGCCTATAACAACACATGCAAGAAAAACAAAAAAGCCACAACTTTAAAGGAAAAGCCAAGCAACCAACCAGTCAGTCAGTCAGTCAGCCAGCAAACCAACCAGTCAGTCAGTCAGTCAGTCAGTCAGCCAGCAAACCAACCAGTCAGTCAGTCAGTCAGTCAGTCAGCCAGCCAGCAAACCAACCAGTCAGCCAGTCAGTCAGTCAGCCAGCAAACCAACCAGTCAGTCAGTCAGTCAGTCAGCCAGTCAGCCAGCCAGCAAACCAACCAGTCAGTCAGTCAGTCAGTCAGCCAGTCAGTCAGCAAACCAACCAGTCAGTCAGCCAGCCAGCAAACCAACCAGTCAGTCAGTCAGTCAGCCAGCAAACCAACCAGTCAGTCAGTCAGTCAGTCAGTCAGCCAGCAAACCAACCAGTCAGCCAGTCAGTCAGCCAGCAAACCAACCAGTCAGTCAGTCAGTCAGTCAGTCAGCAAACCAACCAACCAGTCAGTCAGTCAGTCAGCCAGTCAGCGAACCAACCAACCAGTCAGTCAGTCAGTCAGACAGTCAGTCAGCGAACCAACCAACCAGTCAGTCAGCCAGTCAGTCAGTCAGTCAGCCAGTCAGCCAGTCAGTCAGCGAACCAACCAACCAGTCAGCCAGTCAGTCAGTCAGTTCAGCTCGTGATTTCTTTTTGTTGCCACAGCTTAAAATAGCCACTGGACAAGCGCTCCCTCACAAGTGTACACACACACACACACACACACACACACACACACACACACACACACACACACACACACACACACACACACACACACACACACACACACACACACACACACACTCTGGCTTTATTATTTTCTTCCTCCTTTTCACTATCACCATCTCTTTTTCTTCCAGATTCATTTTATAAACCCAAACACACAAAGAATATTTCATATTTGATTCTGTTTCTTGTGGTCACAGATTCATAAAACACGGACAAAAACTTTAAAGTAAACTTGAAAACCGCAACTACAAAAAGTGTTCCTCGATGCAGAGCCACAGTGGGCGGGGCATGACCTTCTGGGGCGGGACAGACTAGCCAATGTGTTCTCATTGGTCTAGCAACCCCACCGAACACCGGAGCTACCGGGGGCATCAAGGGAGCTAACGTTCTGGTGTTTCATGGTATTTTAACTCGCTTGAGGATTATCTGGAAGTAGATTTTTCTGTTTCTGGTTGCTGCAGGAGACAGTCACTTTATTGTGGGCAGTGAGTATTTTTATCCTGGGCTAATTTTAGTTCAAAGTAACGGTTTTAACACGGTGTTATGGTGACATAGCTAACATTAGTTCCTTATTCCATCCCTTTCCATAATGTGCAGCAGGTCAAGGACGATCAGCCACCATTCTGCTGTTTAGTTTTCTCATGTTTGAATTTCCCCCCGGGGATCAATAAAGTATCTATCTATCTATCTATCTATCTATCTATCTATCTATCTATCTATCTATCTATCTATCTATCTAACTTTTCCCCTGAACTGGCAAACACACAATTTCATGCTCCCAGATATTTTCCAACCAATCATAAACCTTTGACCTGAATAACTCCTTCCTGTTGACCCTGGTAGTTTTGACATTCAACGTGGTCTCACTAGACCAATGGAAACGCATCGTGGGCGGGGCTTGACTTGTCTTGCCCGACCCAGAAGGTTATGCTCCGCCCATTGTGGCTCTGCCTCTAGGGGCTTCTCAACGTTTGATCTGATTTGAACGCAGCCTGTCCATCCCCGTCCTCTCCGCTGCATGCTATCCAATAAAACTATCTGATGACTTGCACTTCTCATCCATGCTTGATTTGACTCCTGGTGCTTGTCTACAGCTGCTGTGGTCCATGTCTACAGAGGACATGTCTATGTACTCTATATGGGGAACTTGAAAACATTTTGCACTTCTCCACTTGAGCACATAGTTTTTTTCTTCCACCTATGAGTGTAAGACTGAGGACACGCTAGAGGATTACCAGGCCGATTCACACCAGATCTGCCCGTCCCGACAATAAGAGAGGACCTGCCGATGGTTATCTGGTGGTGTGAGGGGTTTGACAGGTTCAACCTGAACGCCCCCTTTTGACTCACAGGCCGATCTGAGCCACCCAGAGACCGCCAACAGCCAATGAGAGCCCAGTTTACAGTGAGGTGAATCTGAATGGCGTCCCATTGGAGGTCAGAGGTCATCCTTTCCTAACCGTCTAGTTGGAGCCTATTTAAGAATCTGTGAAATTCTTCTTGTGTCTCCAGTCTAATCTGATGAAACTGATTTTTTATTATTTTAAAAGTGAAGAAAAGCCGATTTGAGCCAACGGTGTAAATGTGGCCAGCGTGACACCGTAGTGCCGCGGTTCCCATGGGAACGGGCGTCTAATTTGAGTGTCAAACAGACGTCAGCCGGACGGCCTCAACAACGAGCTGCAGCCAGACATCTGCTTCACATCAGGCCAGGACTGTTTGTCTGTCTGTCTGTCTGTCTGTCTGTCCGTCTGTCTACCCGTCTGTCTGCCTGCCTGTCTGTCTGTGTGTCTGTCTGTCTACCCGTCTGTCTGTTTGTCTGTCTGTCTGTCTGTCTGTCTGTCTGTCTGTCTGTCTGTCTACCCGTCTGTCTGTTTGTCTGTCTGCCCGTCTGTCTGTCTGTCTGCCTGTCTACCTGTCTGTCTGTGTGTCTGTCTGCCTGCGTGCCTGTCTGTCTGTCTCTCTACCTGTCTGTCTGTCTGTCTGTCTGTCTGTGTGTCTGTCTGTCTACCCGTCTGTCTGTTTGTCTGCCCATCTGTCTGTCTGTCTGTCTGTCTACCTGTCTGTCTGTATGTCTGTGTGTCTGTCTGCCTGCGTGCCTGTCTGTCTGTCTCTCTACCTGTCTGTCTGTCTGTCTGTCTGTGTGTCTGTCTGTCTGCCTGCGTGCCTGTCTGTCTGTCTGTCTACCCGTCTGTCTGTCTGTCTGTCTGTCTGTCTATCCGTCTGTCTGTCTGTCTGCCCGTCTGTCTGTCTGTCTGTCTGTCTGCCCGTCTGCCCGTCTGCCTGCCTGCCTGCCTGTCTGCCTGTCTGTCTACCCGTCCGTCTGTCTGTCTGTCTGTCTACCCGTCTGTCTGTCTGTCTGTCTCTGTCTGTCTGTGTCCTCGGGCAAGGCACCAAACACCCAACTGCCCAGTGGCCAGCAGCAGAGTCTGTTTACCAACACACAGGAAGTGATGTAACAACCCTTCGTGCGGTGAGCATCCCTGCAGAGGGCCGATTCAGATGTCA
>JAXDDX010000088.1:1487500-1517500 GCA_034670405.1 Hoplostethus atlanticus
ACTCACACTGAATCTTTCTGTTGCGTGACAAGCTCCGGGTGATTCTTTGATTTCTCTGCACGCACGCGCGCACACACACACACACACACACACACACACACACACACCTAATAAGAGAACAGGGAACAAGCCTCTGTGTTCCTTTTTTCTCTGCCTCATTGTTCTACAGTATAAACAAGCACGTGCACACATCTTCCACACGTGCACACTTTCAGCGAACCAATTTATAATAAAGCACTTGGCATAAACGCACAGGCAAACACACACACACACACACACACACACACACACACACACACACACACACACACACACACACACACACACACACACACACACACACTCACACTCTCTGACAGACTGATAGACATTCATTCCCCAGCCTCTCTCTGCAGTACAGTGAGCTGACTGAACACATCAGACAGTGTTGGACTAAAACTCTGGCTGAGATCCAGGGAAACACATTACAGATGATAAACTACTAACGGTTCCCATTCTGAAAAACGTTGTAGAACAATTTTTAGAGCAAATTTGAACATAAAATAGAGAAATGTGACTGTCTCATGGTTGCTTATATAACAGAGTGCTGCAGGCGATTTTAAATCTATTGCTTCGTTTAGTTGATATAAGACATGAAAACCACGCTAGCCACCTAGCCGCTAGCAGTTACTGGTTAATCGGCGACACCACAGGCTAACACTGGGTGCCACCAATCACAGCCCTGACTCCCAAGAGGGCAGCATCCTTGATCCTGAAACACATTAGGTCAGGCCTCACACCCCAAAGGACCAAACGGGTTGAGTTTTGCCGTAGCGACCAAACGGTTCAGCACGGCTAGAAAACACATTCATGACTAATCGCTCTGCCTGGCCGGAGCCGGAGCCCTGTAACTGGTGAGCCTCTGACATGGAGGGGGTATTTTAAGCTCCGGCTCGGGGATACGAGTCTTCTCATGCCAAAGGTTTTTTCCATTATTTGACTTTTATGTTATTTAATCCACTTTCCCGAAGTGATTGAAGTGAATTAGACCCGGCCCTGTTTTCCTCCCCTCGTCTCGGGGATCCGGTCTTTGATACGGAGGGAAAATAATACTGTGATGATGCAACTTCCAGAAATGTTGCCCAGAAAACAGCAAGCCAAGAGGAAATAAACTCTACTGCAGCGTCTACAGCTGACACATAAACACCAGTCAACTCCACAACCCAGACAGACAGACAGACAGACAGACAGACAGACAGACAGACAGCAGACAGTTTTTAACCTGGATTTATCCAAGGGAAGTTCACTGACCTCCAGGCTCTTTTCCATCACATTCATAGAGTTACACACATTCACACTGGGAGCTGACCAGTACAACCACAGTCTTCTACTGGTGTTCACTACCTTTGACCACTCACCCTTTCAATGTAGTTGTTGTAGTCGTCTCCTATGTGTCGGAGGTGTCGTCCAATATTCACCGCTGGCATGTCCCCTGCTGTGTTTGGTGGGCGTGTCCTAGAGGGACTGCCTGGAACAAAGCGGGGGGGGGGGGGAGAAATCTATTAATTTTGTAAAAAATGATCATACCAGGACTTACAAACCATAATGAACTTGGCGTGCTGCAGAGTTCTGGGTCACGTTTCCCCAAAGCTTAAAAACTCCACTTAGACAAAACAAAGTGATGAAAAATAGCAGCTCAGCTCAGCAGCTCTACTGGGTTCATTTGAAGAAGTGAGAAAATGTTAATATTCTGTTTTGATCTTCCCACCGACATCACTTCTCTACCACATCACACCCAACAACTAACCAGAGGCCAGCAGGGCTCCCAGGATGCACCTGCCTGGGGAGCTCATCCTTTAAACCTTATTACAACCGACTTGCTTTTATATAATGGTTAAATGTGTTTTTATCCTTTGAAAGATGGTCTATAAATAAAGGTTATTATTATTATATGATACCAGAAATGTTCCGATTCAGACGGGACACATGTGACAGGGAGGGAAAAGCAAAACCACCACGACACATGAAGACCCAGAACGATCCACGATATCAGAGCAGAGTTTATTCTCAGCGGAGTTGATTTGGGTTTATTTGAACTGTGATGAAACACAGAAGCAAACAAAACCACAGAGATGCTGATTTGTGTAGGTGAGATAAAACACAAACAACAAGCGGCTGATGAAAAATACCTCACATCAAAACAAGCAAAAACAAACCAAGAAAAAACAGGAAAAAAAATGAAACCGTGTGAAATCCTTGAAGTCTTTACTACTCAGGATAACAGGGCTACACCAAAGACAGTGTGTGTGTGTGTGTGTGTGTGTGTGTGTCACCAGGATCACAAGGACCCAGTGGAGATGTCGTCAGTGTGACAGCAGGTCGGCTGAGCGTGTGTGTGGTTGATGTCTTATATATTCAGCATGAAATACAGTACGACTGAAAGACGATGAACTCTCACCCAGCTCTGCTTATGACTCACGCTCGCCGTAGTGAAACCTGAAGCCTTAATATTTCTCACACACTTCGATACCGAGGACGACGAAACGGCGTAGAGCCGCCGGGGCCGGCCGACCCGTCACCCCGTCGCTACGCTCGTAGTATCTGAGACGGGAATCAGATGAAGATGCATCCCACGACGACGCTGCCAAAAAGAGTCGCGCTGGTTACGGTGGTGGTTTTTCATTCAGTCTCCATCTTCGTCTCCATCTTCGTCTCCCAGCCTCACTGTGGTGTTCTTCACTGCGGTGTTCTTCACTGTAGTGTTCCTCACTGTGGTGTTCCTCACTGTAGTGTTCTTCACTGTAGTGTTCCTCACTGTGGTGTTCTTCACTGTGGTGTTCCTCACTGTAGTGTTCTTCACTGTGGTGTTCCTCACTGTGGTGTTCTTCACTGTAGTGTTCCTCACTGTGGTGTTCTTCACTGTGGTGTTCTTCACTGTGGTGTTCCTCACTGTGGTGTTCCTCACTGTAGTGTTCTTCACTGTGGTGTTCCTCACTGTGGTGTTCTTCACTGTAGTGTTCCTCACTGTGGTGTTCTTCACTGTGGTGTTCTTCACTGTGGTGTTCCTCACTGTGGTGTTCTTCACTGTAGTGTTCCTCACTGTGGTGTTCTTCACTGTGGTGTTCCTCACTGTAGTGTTCCTCACTGTGGTGTTCTTCACTGTAGTGTTCCTCACTGTGGTGTTCTTCACTGTGGTGTTCCTCACTGTAGTGTTCCTCACTGTGGTGTTCTTCACTGTAGTGTTCTTCACTGTGGTGTTCCTCACTGTAGTGTTCTTCACTGTGGTGTTCCTCACTGTGGTGTTCTTCACTGTAGTGTTCCTCACTGTGGTGTTCTTCACTGTGGTGTTCTTCACTGTGGTGTTCTTCACTGTGGTGTTCCTCACTGTAGTGTTCCTCACTGTGGTGTTCCTCACTGTGGTGTTCTTCACTGTGGTGTTCCTCACTGTGGTGTTCCTCACTGTGGTGTTCCTCACTGCTCTTCCCAGAGATCACCTGTCAATCAAACAGTGTGTCCAGTACTGTGACGTCTTTCTCCTTGGATTTCCTGTTGATGGAGTTTGAGTTCCTGTAGGTGGCGCTCTTTTCTTTGTCTGTTCAGCCATGGTGGCTATCGCTGCTCACGCTAACTACCCAGTTCTTCTTCTGTTTATTCCAAACATGTATGTAACATATATAACAAAGTCAACTTTTCCACTCTGGTTCAGACCAGATAAAACCAGCTGGAGGTGAGAGCTATGATATCAGCTGTAATCAGACTGATGCAGACCAACAACAACAGGGTGATAAGCAGATCCTCCTTAAGCTCTGTCGCTCTAGCTCTGTTACACACTCAAGCACATGTACACACACACACACACACACACACACACACACACACACACACACACACACACACACACACACACACACACATGCATGTTTGCACACACAATAAAACACACGCATCATGTTCCACACTGTACACAAGAACTGAACAATCTGGATGACTGAGATTTGTTATCCTCCCTTAAACTCATGAAGAGAATGTATAGAATAGAATATAGATGCACGATATAATGTGTGTGTGTGTGTGTGTGTGTGTGTGTGTGTGTGTGTTTATCTCCCTCCTATCTTGTGGCCGTGGCAGAGTAAATGAGAGGCAAAGGGTCTCTGTCTGCACCTTACAAAAGACCTGCAGGTCTATTTTGACTGGTACACACACACACACACACACACACACACACACACACACACACACACACACACACACACACACACAAGAGCATAAAAGAGACACAGGGCAATCAGACCGGCCAATCACTACTATTATAAAAGCCTCACAAAGAGCTTATATATGTTGTGATGATTTGTTGATTCTGGAACTTTTCTTTCAGCCTCCGGGGTTCAGTTTTCAGTTTTTACTTCCTGGAAATCAACTGATTACAAAGCAACATTATCCTGAAGCAATATAAGAAGAGGACGGATGTGGATGCGGTCAGGGCTCGGAGTTCGACCGATACGGGTTTGTGAAGGCCGATACCATGACTGATGTTGTGGGACTGAAGCTGCACACAGCTGATATTCTGTTTGTCTACATTTGAACATTTTCATGCAAATAAAAACCCCAAAAGAAAAAGGAACCAGGGTTTCCCCCAGAATTTTCTTCTTGTCAGGGTGGGAAAGCCTCTGAAACAGCATCTAGACCATCACGGGACACTAAAACTCTCCGTTGAAACCAGGCTGACCAACCAGCAGATTTCATCCCATTTTACAGTCTGAAGCTGGTGAGTTAAATCACATCCTCACTTCCATCATATCAGCTCGTATGACTCGTACTGCAGTTTCACAATTTTATTTCATTAAACCTGCAAAATACACACCTGAAGTTTAGCTGGCTGTTGAACTCAATATAGACTCACTGGGAGGACACTGAGGGTGAACAGTACAGTTTTTATTGAAAGGCCGATATCGACTTGATATATCGGTCTAGTCAGGTCTACACAAAACAGGAAAGAAAATGTGAAAGGCAGAAAAAACAACACGAAATCTGAAAAATCAGAGGACGAGACGGGACAACGGTGTCTTCAAGTCGTGGACGTTCAGGACGAAACACCAGCATCAACCATCAAGGAAACAGAACATCAACGGGAGAGTTTTGCCAGCAGGGCTTTGTCAAATCTCCACCCACTGGCACCGTCTGTGTTTGAGGACCATGAGAAGCGTTTTTAGCCGGCGGCGTGGCGTGGCGAAGTCCCGCCGTGGAGAAACTGGAGACTTTTTAAGTTTTGCAGAAGTAAACAACTCAGCTGAAAGAGTATTTTATAACATGGCGGTCCCTTGAGGTGACAAACACAGAGATTCATGTTTGTGCCTTGTGCTGTTTTTCTGTTCTGTTTCCTCGATGTTCAGTAAACAACTGATCAAAAATCTTGAATATTGAATATGATGGCACCGCTCTCTGGTACTTTTTGTACTGGACATTTACCGATACACGTGATCTGCCACAAGTATCTGTTTTCAAATTGAACTAGGGTGAGTGGCTGCGTAGAAACCTGGCTTGGATGTTAGAGGAAAGCAGGTTTGTTACTGGGGTTGTCAAGTGGACGCCCTCCATTAAAGCTACAATCTGTGATGAATGCATCGCCCTACTTCTGTGCTTGTTTTGTAAGTATTGTGTTGGAGAAGGGGGGGGGGGGGGGGGGGCAAGGCTTACCACAACAGCCACACCTGCAGATGAGCGTATCAGTAAGGGTCAGGGCAGGACACCTTGGTTAGAGCTAGATTGGAGACGGATAAACTGAAGTTGGCAACTGACCATCTAAAAAGAAAACATTAGCCGTAATGATGTCAGACTCTCATCTGCTGATCCTCCACCTACAGCTAAGAAGCGCCACAAAGAAACTTGAGGCTTGACCGTTCTAGGCACCGGATCGATATCGGCTCAGTATTTGTCAAATGAAGAGCAGTAAAACCTTGAGAGGGATTTCCAGTGACAAAGAGCTAGCTACATTCTTGCTACACTAGTTAGCCTCAGCATGCTAGCTACCCAGTAAGGTTAACTTTTGCTACAAACAAAATGTTTACATTCTGGGGAATATACTATTATTGTAATTCCTCCTGCACAGCAGCAAGAGGTTGCACTCGAGCACAAATAGCGGATTGTAGCTTTATAGATCATTTAATTACTGTAGTCACAATCTAGACCTGAATTCACAAGGTTCACTGTCTATGAGATAATGTCTGTGCATGGCATGATGGGATAGGTGGTGACGCAAACCAGAACATCAGCGTGATGGGAAAAGTTGAAAATGTTTCATATTATGCAACAGTCAAGGACCAATCACATTCAGCTAACTGTAGCTCTGGTAGGATAAACAAGTGATGTTAGCTAGCTAGCATAACTAGCATCACATTAAAACAGCTGTAGCCACTTAGCTAGCTAGCTTGCTAGAGTAAAGCATCATTTCAATAATATGTTTTCCATACATATGCTTATGGATTATATTTGGGTAAATTAAATTAAGAAAATGATACAATACAAAATATGTCTCCATAAACAAACACACAGCACCGGGTGACTCTAGTGGTTTGAACAACTCTTGACCAGAAGTCAAGACGAGACCCTTCCTTCCTGTAAAACAGGTCCAGAATCCAAGGCAGCTCCAGCTGAAAGACGTTAAGACAAGCCAACAAACCTTGGCTGCTACTTTAGGCTACTAGTCAAGTCTCATTTATTTATGAATCACTTCTAACAAGTTGGTTTGTTTCAAGCAACACAAATGATACTGATAATACATAAGATACTTATGAGGACCAAATGTCCTCACAAGGATAGAAAGATGAGTAAAATCCTCCAAAGTGAGGACATTTTGCTGGGGCTAGATTAGGGCCCAAGGTGCGTTTACAGTTAAGATTGGAATTAGGATTAGTTTTAAATCAGGGTAAAGGTTAAGGTTCAGATTAGGGGTTAGGAAATGAATGTAGTCAATGAATGTCCTCACATGTGCAGTACTGCAAATGTGTGTGTGTGTGTGTGTGTGTGTGTTCCTGCCTGTTCATACTAAAGTGGATAATATACATACAGTATTACACTATTTTGTTCCCATAAATTAATTTACTTTAGCACCAACTGTTCTGTGGGCCAGGCATGATGCCCAACACAAAGTGGGCGGGGCTAAGATGCCACACCCCCTCAACCTACTGACAACCAGCCGACCATAAAGTCTGGGTGACTAAAGCAGACATATTAGATTAGATCAGATATAACATACTGTCAAAAACTGAAAACAGAAAAGCGTGCATTAGAAATCCAAAACAACCGATCCCTGCCTGAATTAAAGTCACTGGATCTTTAAGCCAGGTTTGTGTGTTTTGGATCAATTCATGCAACAACAAAAAATGCAGTGTTTCGGTCATTGTATTCTTGTCAGGGTGGAAAACCCTCTGAAACGACATCACGGGACACTAGAACCCTCTATTGAAACCAGACTAATGAAAGTCTTTTAGGTACTAGGGGTTCATCCACACCACTTTTTAAACCGCCTGAAAACAGCCAGCTAAAGAGAATGAACCTTAAAGGATGTTGTTAGTTCCTGTCACAGACTCTCCATCACTTTAACTGTGTTATTCAAACATTCTTCACCAAAATCAATTGTATAAATTTCACAGTGTTCTGTCCCCAGCTAGTGTCACAACTCACCCCACTCTTTGTATTTGACATTACCTCACATAATCTGGTTTTGCAGTAGATGTCTAAAGGACTAGTAGCTATTTGTAGACAAATAGGGGAAGGTCGATCTGGCACAAACATCCTCATTGTTACAACCAACCCGCCCTCCCCGTATTTGATATTAGTGGTGGTCCTTTCCCCACCGACTGCAGCTTCTCCTCTACCCCCCCCCCCACCCCCCTTATTATTTGCCGCTACATCGCTGGTTATGTGTGAAAGTGCCCGTGCTCACCGTGCTGGTGGTCCGGCCTGCGCGCCCCCGGGACTCCGCCGTGCCCCTCGGCCATACGCTGCAGGGCATGATTCATCACCTGGCTGGAGGGGCTCGGTGTCTGGGTGGCTCTGTCCGCCGTTCCTCGCCTCGGGGGAAGCGGGGAGCTCGGCAACGAGTCGCCGTCGTACGAGAAATATCCGCTAGAGCGGGAGGACGAGATGGTTGTATTTCCTCCTCGGGACCGGGAATCTCCCTCTCCTCCGGTGGACCCGGCGCTGTTGGATGGACAGAGCGGCACCGTCAGCCAGATCTACCTCAACCTGGTGAATTTAGTCCTTCGTGCATCTCAAACGTTCAGGATCACCGACTGCTCTGCGCTGCAACCGGCTTTATGATTTATAGATTTCATTCGGTCATCCGCAAACGTGACCGCGCACCGGTGCAGCACGGTTGGACCTCACGGGTTCGTGTTTTACCTTGAATCCTGCTGAACCCCTAACGGTCTTGTAATTACAGTCTAATTAATTGTATACAGGAAGGGCTGGCGCGCACCGTTTTCTCCTCTCTTTCACATGTGACATTAACGATATCGTTACTCACTCCCCACGGAACCGATACAAAGCACGTGGCAGCGCGTGTAAACAGAGTGGGTTTTACTGGTTCATGCGTTGAGTGCGTCTGTCTGGTTTCCCTTTCCAGACCGGTATCCCTGCGCGTCCCCGCTGTTTGTGACTCGAGTTGCTGATTGCAGCACAACTCGCTTCACATGCAGGAAAAAAATACCCCGGCATGAAGGAAGAGACTGGAGTAACTGCGTCACACACACAGACAGAGGCAGATCACTGCAAGAAATGTCTCATATTCTGTCTGGAAATCTCGTTTTTTCTTAAAGCAAGTGCATAATTCTACTAGTAAGGTGAGATAAGTCCATTTGTTTCACCTGACTGTAAAATGTTCTTCAAACAAAATGTAAATATCTTGGAACAAGGCAGGTTGAGGCTGATCTCTCCACTAGCGATGTCACTTCACCCAATAAAACTCGTGAAACAAGTTCAGTTGCATTGGAAACGACTAAACTCATCTCACCCGTTGACAGCTTTCTCCTTGCTTTAAGAAATAGATGTTAAGACGCAATACTTGATGAAAAAATAAAACTCAACAGAATGGATATTTTTGCAGCGCTTCCTCTTTCTCCAGACCGAAACGCTGCTTCCCTCTGCGCACCGGATTCCCAGCGGTAACGACCTAGTTTTGTGCCAAATTGATCCAAAATGAACCCACTCGTTTTCAGCTCCGGTACACGCGCTGATTCACCTATAAAGTAGCGAGAACCGGGACAGACAGCAACAGACAGCGCCGTTTTTTGTTTAAGGATTTCAGCTTTTACTTTTTACGCACTACGGCCGTTTTTACGCACGGACGACCGGCGACAGCTTGACTGGACACGACGGTGGTTCCTCTACCAGACGTCTGAAAACGTAACTTTTTAAATCAAATGTCGGAGCGTTTTCAGTGCAGAGACACACACTAGGACAAAAGAAATGAGGCGGGACTAGCGGATCTCCTGAAGGGTCACCAAAACGCACCGCCAGTCACTTCGCCAAATAGTAAAATATAGAGGAAAGAGGGCAGCGCATCCGTTAAATCAAGCACCTGATCATTTTAAAACCAGCCGTTTTCGCCGATGTGTCACGGTGCCAAATGTCCCACACACCGGTGCTCTTCTGTTTACACCGGCAACGTGCGAACTGTGAATATTAAAGAACTATCCCGGTGTTTTCTCTCGAGCAAACAATCCAGAATCTCACATTTTGCATTTATCTGGAGAGAAAAATACCCAGATCTCAGAATATATATGAACACTGACTTTTAAAGCCACTCCTTGCAATTTTGACTGGTGTGTGTTAACACGGATGATGTGTGTGTGCGTGCGTGCGTGCGTGCTGAAGGCGTCCTGAACGTCACTGTGCCTTCTGACCCAGCGATGTTGTTACGCCACCCACAGGCCAGACCGCATATTCAGGTTACTGCGTTTGCTAAACTGCTGAAAACTGATGGAGTGGAGAGCGTTGGTAATGAATGTCAGCTCAAAATGATGATGTAGTGGTAAATAAAAAAATTAGGGTAAACCTCCAGTCGCTGATCATCACAAGGCAAACCTCCAATAGTAAACATATATCAATTAAAATCAGTGAGTCAGATCATTTGGCTCAGCTCAGCAATAAGAGACGGCTCTTTCGGCTCCCAAACAGCTCTTCATTCAGTAGCACTAGCTTTTTAAAGTCAGCCACATCACAACTGCGCCCGCCGTCCAATAGTAACAAGTTCATCCTTGCGGTCACTTCAGTTACACAGTAATAGGTTACTTTCCCATTTGGTGCAAGAAATAAATAAGCAAGATTCTTCATCTGCAATACATCGAACTATGTTCGAGGTCATATTGCTGGTTAAAAAGCGGGATATGGCAAGAATAAATATCCTAGTTGTCTAACAATAATAACACACTATTAATGAAATAGTATGGATAATAAATAATTCCACAATACTACAGAAATATATTTCAATTTATTTTGTATGACATAATATAAAACTAAAATTGTTGCTGCTACTGCTGCTGCTGACTAGTCATGCTGCTGCTGACTAGTCATGCATTTCTTTTTTCAGGATTTAAATGTGCCCACTGATTGATTCATTTATTAATCCGTCAGAAAATGTATTTATTCAGTCTATTCGAAATCGCGTACATCACAAACGGCGATGTGTTGGGCATTTGTAATCCAAGACTCTTATTTTGTATGAAATATGTTAGGTTATTTGTGGGCTTTTATTCTGAAGTTTTCCAGGAAGAAGTGCTCGCTCGCTCACTATTCTTGCTTCTTGCTATTCTTGGCTCTAAAGTACTATTACCAAACAAGACGTTTTTTTTATTATATCCAACTCATAAATTATAGGATTGTCCTATCATACTGTTTTGTATTAATTTAAAAAAAAAAAATAAGTCGCGTACGACACATCACTATTACTAAAACACGGACTATGGATTTTATATCAGCATATTATCATCAGCCAGCCTAAAAAGGTGGGTAAACTATTTTTCATGAATACAAAAAGGACAGTAAACTGACATATAAACATGCAGAAGTATATAGAAATACACACAGCACGGCATCTAGCACCCGTAGTCTATATCCCGAGTTAAATGTCGTTTATACGGAGAACTAATAGGTGAGGAACCACAGCCGGTGCGCTGTGTTGCCCGATACCGGCAAAGTACGATCCGGTCACTTGGACCCTATTATAGGAATATTACAGCGATACCATAGGAAATACATACCATAAAGTAGGATAAAGTCACTACAAACTCACAAACACCCTAAAAGTCCCTGTAGGAATATTAAAGAAATGTTATAGCGATACCGTAAGAAATAAAAATACCAGATATACCAAAATGCCAGTCGGATAGTCACTATAAACTCACTATTGAGCACCACAGACAGTCACTATAGAAATATTATAGTGACTTTGTACTATGAGGAAGATCACTATGATATAAAAGCAGCGCTATTTCCATTTTAAAAGCAGAACATTACATTAAGTGTCAGCTATGCATAATGCCGCAATCGCGGCGTTATGCATAGCCAGCCGACACTTTGAGGCAGAAATAAGAATTAAAAAAGTATTTTTGTAAATTTCGGAATAACACCTCTACTTCTTTTCCAACTCACCTGGGCGAACGGGACATGTCAGTGGCGGGACATCACCGCTTGAATATAATAATAAGAAGAAGAAGAAAAAAAAGAACAATACAAAACACCAGCCAGAATATGATCCTCAGACCGGCTTTGACCCCAACAGCAACTTCCGAAGTGTTAATAGAAGTAATAAAGTAATCCCGGAGTGTCTCCAGGCGGCGACCGACTGGAAAAAGCTGCTGCCTTAGAAGTAAACAAGTCCAGAAAACAGCCGTCCAGAAAACAGCTTCGGCTTTTTTCTGCAGATGAGGATGTTTCCTTCCTCTCTCTCGCGCTCTCTCTGTCGTTACAGCTGTAGGTAGTCCGGAGTATGTGAATGTGAGAAGGCTCTGCCTTCTCCTCCAAACCGATCCACCTACCGACAGGCGGTGGGTGGGGTCTCTCGCTCCCCCTGTATGTGTCTATGTCTCTCTCTCTCTTCCCCCTATGTTGTGTCCCTCTGCCTGTCTCTGTTTCTGTCTGCCTCTCCCTCTCTCTGTATGCGTCTATCAATGTTCAGTTTCATTGTGCTTTATTCACAAAAGATACATTTGTATTGCCAAAGCAATGAGAAATACAATTACAGGTAATCATAAAAATAAATGGGAACATTGTTGCGGGAACAAAAGAGCTGCAGAGCTTTTGATTGCTCAACCACTTTATTTTCCTTCTGATAAGACAAGCATGCTGAACCAAACAGGAAGTGTTTTTAAAGGCGCATTCACATGACATCATCAAACAGAGACAACACTTAAAGGAGCCTCTCTCCAGTGGCAAAACCAATGTGAAACACAAACAGTGATTTATAATCCGGAGTCCCTAAGGGGTAACCCCCACATGCCCCCCCCCCCACACACACACACACACACACACATATGCCCCCCCCCCCTTGCATTGCAAGACGTTTGGGGGCCTGGACCACCCGGCTGAAACGGCTCCTGGACCCCGGTGTCGGAAAAGGTGGGGTGCAAGAGACCCACCAACCACTAAGGGGCAGGGCCGAAGGCCTAGCTCCGGCGGGGTGTTGGGCCAGCTGGGCGGGCCGATCCAGGTCCAGATGAGCTGGCTTGAGGCGGTCCACAGAAATATGGTCGGGTTTCCCGCCGCCATCGACCACGAAAGACTTGTCCCCGGCCTCCAACACACGGAACAGCCCATCATAAGTTGGTCGCAGATGCCCCCGGTGAGCACCATGACGAATAAAGACGTACTTTGCCTTACCCAGGTCTGCCGGGACGTGGGCCAGAGGTGAACCATGCTGAGACGTAGGCACCAGGGACCCAGGGCATTCTCCAGGAGGACAGACCACTGATGGGCATGTGGCGCCGGGGACCCACAGTGGCTGTCCATAGACGAGCTCGGCAGATGAGGACTGGAGGTGTTCCTTAGGGGCTGTCCTGAGACCCAGCATAACCCACGGCCCAACCATCATCTTGGATGCTGGCCCTGAGAGCGGTGAGCGGTGAAAACGCTCACACAGTCCATTGGCCTTGGGGTGGTAAGCAGTGGTAAGCGGTGGTGCGATGGAGCGTCATCCCGAGCCCCTGGGCGACAGCGCCCCAGAGCTCCGAAGTGAACTGGGCTCCCCAGTCGGAAGAGATGTTCGATGGAGCACCAAACCGGGCAACCCAGGTGCTGATGAACACCCGAGCCATGACGGTGGACGTTGTAGACAGCAATTGAATGGCCTCCGGCCACCGGGTGGTCCTGTCGACCATCGTGAGGAGGTGAGTAAACCCGCGGGAGGGAGGCAGGGGCCCCACCAGGTCCACGTTGACATGGTCAAAGCGCCTCTCAGGCACCGCAAATGCCGCCAAAGGAGCTTTAGTGTGGCGATGCACCTTTGATTGCTGGCACACGACACAGGCCCTGGCCCAGTTGCGAATGTCTTTCTTGAGCCCATGCCAGACAAACTTAGCCGCCACCAGTCTCTGGGACGTCTCCAACTGTTGGGCATGACTGGCCGTGGTTGGCCAGGGGAAATGTCACACAGGAGTGTGCCAGTGTCCCCGAACGGAATATCAGTCAACTGAAGGCCCGTGGCCGCCGTCTTGCAGACCAGGATGTCTAGGTCAGAGGTCTGATCTGCCGCCATACGAGCATAGTCAATGTCCTTCCCAGCGACGTGTTGGATGTCTGTCGTGAACTCCAATATGAAAGCGAGCTGGCGTTGCTGACGGGCTGACCACAGCTCCGAAACTTTAGCCAACCAGCGGTTTGTGGTCCACGAATGCTGTGAACGGGCAGGCCTCCAACAAGAAAAACAGAAGTGTCGGACATCTAGGTAGAGACTGAGAAGCTCCCGATCAAAGGTGCTGTACTCCCGCTCATTGGAGCGGAGCTGTCGGCTGAAGAAGGCAAGTGGCTGCCAGGTGCCCTTGACCAACTGCTCGTGTACTACGTCCGTAGTGATCCTGGAGGTGCTGGCGATGAGAATGTCATCCAGGTAGACGAACAGAAATGACAAGTCCCTTAACACACTGTCCATGACGCGCTGGAACGCTTGGGCGGCATTCTTGAGACCAAAGGGCATGCAAAGGAACTCGATAAGTCCAAAAGGCGGGATCACTGTGGTCTTAGGAACGTCTTCCGGCCGTCCACCTGCCTAATATTGTGTAGGTCCCCCTTGTGCCGCCAAAACAGCTCTGACCCATTGAGGCATGGACTCCACAAGACCTCTGAAGGTGTCCTGTGGTATTTGGCACCAAGACATTATCAGTAGATCCTTTAAGTCCTGTAAGTTGCGAGGTGGGGCCTCTATGGATCGGACTTGTTTTTCCAGTACAACCCACAGATGCTCGAACGTATTGAGATCTGGGGAATTTGGAGGCCAAGTCAACACCTTGAACTCTTCATCATGTTCCTCAAACCATTCCTGAACAATATTTGCAGTGTGACATTATCCTGCTGATGAGGCCACTGCCATCAGGGAATACCGTTGCCAGGGGTGTACTTGGTCTGCAACAATGTTCAGGTAGGTGGCACATGTCAAAGTAACATCCACATGAATGCCAGGACCCAATGTTTCCCAGCAGAACATTGCCCAGAGCATCACACTACCTCTGCTGGCTTGCCTTCTTCCCATAGTGTATCCTGGTGCCATCTCTTCCCCAGGTAAACGACGCACACGCAGACCAGGCCACCTTTTTCCATTGCTCCATGGTCCAGTTCTGACGCTCACGTGGCCATTGTAGGTTCTTTCGGTGGTGGACAGAGCTCAGCATGGGCACTCTGACCGGTCTGCGGCTACGCAGCCCCATACGCAGCAAGCTGCGATACACTGTGTGTTCTGACACCTTTCTATCATAGCCAGCATTAACTTTTTCAGCAATTTGTGCTACAGTAGCTCTTCTGTGGGATCGGACCAGACAGCTAGCCTTCGCTTCCCCACGCGCATCACTGAGCCTTGGGCGCCCATGACCCTGTCGCCGGTTCACCGGTTGTCCTTCCTTGGACCACTTTTGGTAGGTACTAACCACTGCATACCAGGAACATCCCACAAGACCGTTTTGGAGATGCTCTGACCCAGTCGTCTAGCCATCACAATTTGGCCCTTGTCAAAGTCGCTCAGATCCATATGCTTGCCCATTTTTCCTGCTTTCAACACATCAACTTCAAGAACTGACTGTTCACTTGCTTCCCAATATATCCCACCCCTTGACAGGTGCCATTGTAACGAAATAATCAGTGTTATTCACTTCACCTGTCAGTGGTTTTAATGTTGTGGCTGATCGGTGTATGTAGGATGCAGACGCATGCGTGCTCGTGTTTAGGGTCTGTCTGTTTAGGGTCAAATAGCATAGCATTTCGCTTTGTAATTTTGTTTGTGTGTCCCAATAGGTGATGTAATTTTGTTTTTGTTGTGATATAATTTTGTTTATTCTAATTTTTATATTTATATTCTGGTCCTGAGGCTGTGGGTTGTTAGTATGGGTTAGTGTGTGTTGGTGTGTGTTAGTATGTGTTTGTGTGTGTTAGTATGAGTGAGTGTGTGTTGGTGTGTGTTGGTGTGTGTTAGTATGGGTTAGTGTGGGTTAGTGTGTGTTGGTGTGTGTTAGTATGGGTTAGTGTGTGCTGGTGTGTGTTGGTGTGTATTAGTATGGGTTAGTGTGTGTTAATGTTTGTTAGTATGGGTCGCTGTTTTTCATTTGTTTCAATTTTGAATTTTGATCATTACTGGATATTGTTTCCTTCATGTCGGGTTTCAACTGGGTGTTTGTCCCAGTGGGGGTGAGGCTTAGCTTGGATCCAGGAGAGAGTTGAGTCGGTGGACTGACTCTCCCCTGGATCCGGTACCAGCTGCAGCCAGTTGAGGCTGATTTCAGCTGGGTCCTTTTTAACCTGTGTGTGACTGTGTGAGAGAAAGTGTGCGTCAGTGTGAGAGGCTGACGGGTGCGTGAGTCGACAGGGATGGAGAGGATCCGGTTGGCTGTATGTTTGTAGAGAGTGAGCGGAACCAGCACCAGCAGGAGAGACGGAGCAGGAGCGGCCCGTCTCCAGCAGCGGCGACCGACCGACCGAGGTCTGCGGAGGATGCAGCCGGGGGCAGCCTGGAAGAGCTGGCCAGTCGGGGTAGGAGTGGAAGGCTCCTGGAAGGACTGGCCGGCTTTGGTGCTCCACGGCTGGCCCATCGGGACAGAGGGAGGGGCACCAGCGGAGGGAGACGGCGCCGAACAACTGCCGTCAACACCCGGGTCATGTTTATGCTGTATGCTGTAAATAAAACAGCCCTGTTGGCCAGTTAACTTTGCCTCCTGCCTGTGTCTCTGTCTGTCACGGACCCGGTACGGTAGCAAGTTGCTACTATTATCTCAATCTCAGGAAATGCCAGTGATGTGGTGAATGAGGTGGTCAGGTTTTGAGTCATCACACCAACTTTAGGGTAGGTGAAAACAAAACTTTGGTCAGCATGTGCATCTGCAAGTGTGTGACCCTGTATGCACTCAAATGTTACTAGGGGATCTTCCAAGCTGTCTCTTGCTCATAGGACCCTTAAGGCTGAGTAAGGCTGTATGGCCACGTCTGTGGAATTTTACAAAAGATTCTGGGGTATAATTGGACAAGACTGGTAGAACGTATTGTATGATTGCTTGGCAGTGGGTGAACTACCGCTCAGCTGTGGCCAGGCCGTTTTGACTCTCTTGCCTAAAATGATTTGAGCGACCTGAGGACCTGGAGACCTGTTGCACTGCTTTGTGTGTATTTTAAAATCTATTCCAAGGCTTTGGCAAACAGGCTCAAGGCTTATCTTGAGACATCTTGTTCCTATTACATGATGGACTTGGCTGAAGTCTGTGATGTAAGTTTTGAACTCCTTGCCCTTGACCAAGAGAAGGCATTCAATAGGATTGTCCGTCAATACCTGTTTAGTACCTTAGCAGTGTTTGGTTTTGGGGAGCAGTTCATTGCTGGGATTAAGGTGCTATATACTGGGGTTAAGGTAGATGCCTGGTTAAGGGAGGTGGGGGGCTAAGCAGACCAGTGCAAGTTGGGCGGGCATTAGGCAGGGGTGCCCACTTTCTGGCCAGCTATACACATTGGCCATCAAACCTCTACTAGCCCTTGTACGCAGCAGATTACAGGGAGTGAGGGTGCTAGAGTTGAGACTTCCCATGTGTGTTTCTGCTTATGCAGATGACATTACATTGTTTGTGAAGGAAGACAGGATATACAGGCCTTGGAGGGTAGCCTGTGTGTGTATATATATATATATATATACTGTATATATGAGAGATTCTTCAGCTACGGTTAACTGGGGGAAAGTGAGGCTGCACTATTGGGGAAGGGGGTCCGTCTGTTACAAACTTCTTTTCAATGCCTGTTTGGCCTGCTGCAATGTGAGCTGCTGTACTGCTGTGTGTGTTGTTGCTTGTTGCAGTGTGTAGGCCTACTGTTGTACCGATCTATTGTTGTGTTATGCCTGTTGCATTGCTGCTGAATCTGTTTATGCCTGGTGGGGGTTAGAGTTGGGGTATGGGGGTTGTGAGCAAGTGTGTGTGTGTTTTTGTTTTTGAGCGCACGGGTGTTCCTGGGTGTTTAGTCAAGATGTTTCATTAAAGATCATAAAAAGTCTCTCTCTCTGTATTTGTCTCTCTCTCTTTATCTCTCTCTTTTTCCGTCTCTTTTTTCTCTTTCATAGTAACAGCACGTTTTTGGATTAAAAATTAAATCACACACACACACACACCAACTGCCTTTATTGGCATGACATTTGACATGTGTTGCCAAAGCATTGTTTTAAATAACAATAAAGATTCTGAAAGTAAATGGCAAAAAAATTAACAATATATAAAAAAAGATTGACACATGGTAGTCGTTAGAATTATACAAGTAGAAGTTATCTGCAAAGAAAGAAAGAACGAAGGAGAGGAGATGGTACTGGTAAGTGAAATAAGTAAAATCTTGGGTTTATTGGGTGTTGGTCTCTGGTTGTGGCAGGAAGTGACGTATGTAGCAGCCAACACTGCACATTCAACCTTTTCCACCCAGAATCAATGGTAATTTGTCCAAATATTGGGAAGAAAGTCTCTGTAATGTTGTTGTTTGTACATTCTGCCAGGAAGTGGACGCCCGGGCAGCCTGGTCTGTCTGTCTCTTTGCCTGTCTGTCTGCCTGTCTGTCCTTCTCTATAGCCAGACTGTGGTCACTCAGTCTGTACACTTTCAAGGTCTTGCCAAGTTTTTTTTTTTATCAGTTACTGTGGTCAGATAATCTGCCACAGTGTGCATCGTCTATTTAGAGCCACATATGTTTCCAATTTGTGTCGGTGGTTTGTCATTTCATTCCAATACGTGATGCATTTTTGTTTTTCTCTAGTCATAATTGGGTTGGCTCTAATTTTCTGTGTGGTGGTAGTGTAGGGTTACTATTTTTGATATGGCTCCAGAATTTGATAATTTCCCTGCATACATCATAGTGTTTTGCTTGCTGACCTTTTGTCCAAGAGCTGTTTATTTCCTCTGATAAGATGAGAGCATATTCAGCATGTCCTGGGTAGTCCTAGGTATGTCTACAGCTGGAAATGTCCCTGTTGTTGTTGTGGTGGTGGTACGGACTGTCGGGGGGCTGGTGAGGTCTTGTTCAGACTGGGTATGGCTGGTGCTGTGGTGGTGGGTGTAGGTGCTGCTGTTTGGGCGTCTGATGTCTTTCAGTGTTTTAGTAAAACCTGGAGCTGCTTCTTGTAGAAGATGTGATCATATAGGTCAGTGGTCTTCTTCTTTTGAGGAACTACAGGGGGTCCACAGAAAAATATTTTTCTGAGCACATGAATAACAATAATTTAAAAACAAATTGTATAGGAGTCCCTAATCTGGCCATTTGGACTTGGCCATTTGGACTGACGAAAAAAGGGTGAAGACCTGATACAGGTCATGTATATAGAGATGGATGATGGGCAACGTGAACATTTGGCCACTTTGCACAGTCTGGGGATGCTGACATTCACTTTTTGTATTGTGTGTGTGGGTGAAAATCCTTCCTTGGTAACAAAGTAGACATCACTATCTTAGAGTTGGGGAAGGTGTGACAGGCTTCCTCTCCTGTTGAGCCCTCAGGTTGTGTCACAGAAAAGCTTTTTTTTTTTCATCAATGAATTTTCTATTTGAATCAATCAGTAGTACTTTATCTGCTCTTGCTTTGTTCTCTGGTCTAATGGGACCATCTGAGTTTTTGGTGTGGCAGCTGGTCTCTGGCTGCTCTGACTGAGAGAAGGGACTGTGGGTTGGTTTGACTTGGCATTTCCTGCTGACTGCTCTGGGAGGGGGTGATGGCTGTGTGTTGACCGTTGTCAGATTTCAGTGTCTCCATCTAATTCTCTCTTCCTCTATTTGAGTTATTCTGTCAGTGCAACAGGTTCACTCTTATGTCTCTTACTCTGTAGCTGCTGTAGCTCTGTCACTTGTCCTGTCAGCTTGACCAGGTCTCTCTTGTGGATTTCTCATTTTCTCAGTTTCTATGTAATTATTTCTGATGGGTTGTCTGCATGTCTTCTTTCACTCCATTTCCATTTCTCTGAGCTGTGCCACTTCTACTTCTAGCTTATTCCTTCAGGTCTGTTAGAGTTTCCAATCGCCGCTTTTTGTTTCCAATCGCCACTTTCAGTTTCCAATCGCCACCCTTCAGTTTCCAACCACCACTTTCTGTTTCCACCTGTCACTGTTAGGCTTAGCTCAGTTAGTTTCCTGTCATTAGCATTTATTTAGCTTTTTATTAGGCTTTTAATTGTCCAGGGATGTTGTTCTTCTGTTTAAGATAGACACTCTGTTTGTTGTTGATTTTTCTTCTGATTCTGTTCTCCTAGCATCCAGCTTCTGCTAGCTTCTGTCACCTTTCCTTTGATAGATAATTGTTGATTTACGCCTTATCTATTGGTAGATCGATTTTCATTTCATTCTTCTCAATTTAAAATGACAAATAAAAAACAATGTAGGCGCTCATACATTAAAATTGTTTATATATTTTTTATTCTTTATTTTTATTCTTCCTATTCTTAGTGTTATTCTATGTCTTGGCTGCTGTAACGAAGAAATTTCCCACCGCATTTCCTGTCACATTCCATAATCAATGCAGCAATGCAGGAGCCGCAGAGACGCATATAGCGTATGTGTCTTATGACAGATTGAATCAAAGAAAATCCAGTCAAAGAATGTATTGTAATGTATTGGTGGGGATCAGCCTTGACTTGAAGCTTATTATATCACAGTCTCACAGGATCAGCGCTTTCGTGGTTTATGTACTATCTACCCGATAGAACACACCACATCTTCCACAACAATATGACAACATATGAGTGTCTCTGTTTTGGGCCCGCTGCTATTCTCCATTTATATGCTACCACTCTGTGAAATCATCCGTAAATTCGG
Source organism: Hoplostethus atlanticus (assembly GCA_034670405.1). Classification (NCBI taxonomy): domain Eukaryota; kingdom Metazoa; phylum Chordata; class Actinopteri; order Trachichthyiformes; family Trachichthyidae; genus Hoplostethus; species Hoplostethus atlanticus. Next base: position 1,507,996 of record JAXDDX010000088.1, read on the forward strand.
CATTAGTTTTCATTGCTGTCAACTTTATATACCCATTAACTTGAAAGATCACTCCCAATTCCAAAAATTAGAGGCATTATGGTTATTGGACCAGCTAGATATGCTTGAGAATACTACTCTGAATTTTGATAACTGTGTAATCTCCCAGAGTCCATCCATAAAAAATCTCAGTTTCATTCGACCCTACCCTCTTGTTTGAGTCACACATCAAGGAAATGCCATAAACAGCATTTTACCACCTTCACAATATTGCCAAGATTTGACCCATATTAACAACAGCAGACACAGAAATCATAGTACACGCCTTTGTATCGATAAAGGTTAAACTAAATGATAAAGGTTAAAATAAAATACCTAAACCCACTGTCTCTTCCATATATCCTGTTTATTCCCTGGTTTCTGGCAGTGGAGAGACGAGACCAGAAACTGTGCAGAGTGCTATTCAAATAAAGTTTTATTATTCAAAGATGAAAATATTTGAATGGTTTCATTCACACGTGCACCAGTACATTCTCCTGACACATTTTATTAGTCAATTTGAGTCCAAATGTCACATCCATAATGTTGGAGTTGCCCATGTAAGTTTGGTACATTACCAGGAAGCCTGTGGTATATTACCATAAACCCTATGGTACATGACCATAAGTCGTATAGTACCGTACCAGACTGTGGTTGAGCTGTGGTACTAAATGAAGTATTGCAGGAATACCACCAGAACATTTTCAGTACCACAGGAAATCTTTGTAAGGGTGACACCCGAGTTTGCTTTCTCCCTTAACTTTACTCTGTAGAGTAAAATAAAGAGTCCACTGATCGCACTTCCTGTTTTCCTGTGCGTCTGCAACACTTGTGGTTTTGCTGCACGGTGACATTTCAGTCAGGAAAATACTTTGCTGAAAATACTGAGCTGATTTAATGATGATTGAGTAAGAATGGCAAAATATATTTTCTAGTAGAAGCAGATCCAAGCAGGTGGTAGGCGGGTTTAGGCGGGAGAGCAGCAGCCAAGCATGCATAACAAGCAAGCAGCAACTTATGAGTCAGCAGCAGAAGCAGGTAGCAGTGAGCAGAGGGTCAAATAGGTTCTCCCAGTTTAAATAGACCGCCCTCCCATAGAAGAGGCTGTGACTGGTGTACGGTGAATACGTGGCTGAGGCCGACCAAGGCCGGATGGCAGCGAGAGTTTCCTGACTGAACTTGCAGGTGGTGTAAACTACAACTCAATCCATGAAATTCAACAAGACACGAAGGCGGGACTGAGGTGAATGTGTCTGGTCATGGCAGTAGATGGATCATATAGTTTAGTTGGCTTATGGGACTCTCTACCAAAGAGTGTTAGTGTTAATTCCAACTGATTTTTATTTTAGAATTTAAAAAAATGGAGTAGCAACCTGACAACGGTTGTCATGGCAACTACTGTGCTGTACAGAAATACTTTACAGCAGGACGAAAGATGAAATAGATTTAATGTTTCCACTGAAACTGTAGACAACTCAACAGTTGTCTACAGTTTCAGCTCAACATGGAAGTTCATTGTCAGACTAAAACAGTTTTTCAGGAACAAAGAAAGGAATGTTTTGGGTGAATGAAAACTCAATGGTCACTTATCAATATTGACAATAAATTATCAATCAATTATTACATTAAAAAGTATTATGGTAAATTATACGAGTATTTTCAACCGATGCTAGTTAGCGATCTTTGTTTTCTCCTGTATTCTCATGTACCATTTAGAAGAAAACCTCTCACAGTACACAAGCGTTGCTAACCATTGTATAGAAACCATAATTCCCTTGTGGATGTTCTTTACTGTAATTATGGTCACAGTAATGAACGTCCTCTTGGGGATTATTGCTATAGTGAATTATAAACATGCATATCTTGGAGCAGAAAACCTAAAATCCATGTACATCTGCCTGGATCCGATCACATGAATTGCCCGTTTTGTTTTGACTAGTATTTGTTAGGTAACCATGACCCATTTTAAATTTAGCGATCATGGGAATGTCAGGAGTTGGCTTGATTGCCAAGCCTACTTGTTTTTGCTGACTGACCTTCAGGCACGCTGGCTGACGGCCGTCTCACAGGCCTCACCAGTCCATTTACTAAGGCCTTCTGTTGACTGGTCACAGTCCCTTCAAAATATTAACAGTTTTTGGGGCTGAGGAAAGCTCCTGGTTACTGTGACTGGTCAGGAACAACCAAGGCTTTGGTTTGAAACATCATTGATCCGGGGGACAGACCACCTGCCGAGGACTTCAGGGAAGCAGCGCCGTGGACACCCATGAATGGATAAATCCAAATTGTGATGCATGATTAATACAAGTGCAAAGAAAACTGAGATTCAGATCACTGTAAGCTGACTGCAATAGAAGGACAACAATTCAGTACGGTTGTCTTAATAATGTCATATTTTTGTTTTCATCCTCAGAGTGTGAAAAGGAAACCATGTCATCGTTTTCATAAATTCATTTGCAAAATGTCCGTTTGTTACATGGAGTAATAACAGAGTGCTTTGAGCTGCAGGATATTTGTCACAATGGCATGAAGCCACGCTGCTGACAGAGCAAGCAAACACAAAAGCATCGTAAATTCAACCATGGAATTTATATTGTACAAAACTTGGCAGAAACACATACAAATACTAATTAACAACCAGTAAGAGCAGATATATCATATTAACAACAAAAAGAAGTTGGCTAGTCTTTTTTATGGCACACAAACTAGAGACATCCGACATTTGGAAAGAAACTGACACCTACTCTTACAATATGAAAGTAAAACCCAATATGACTATTGAAGTCATGAATCATCTGAAGCTGCTGACAACATACTCATGTATTTGAGTCATCTGTGTTTCTGAAATACTAACGGAGGACATTCAGGTAAAGGTTTTCCACCGTGGATATGTGGTGTTTTGGAAAGTAACTCCTCAGTTGTACAGTGATATGTACAGTACAGTTGACTGGCTGTTCCCTTTTGCACTGTATTGACACACTGCACCATGTGTGTCAGTAAGCATCTATATCACTATGTAAGTTGTCAATATGTCTCCTAAGTCACCGACACTAAATACTGCTAATTTATTACACTGAATGAAGTGATTCTGTTTGAGAGGAGATGAAATTGATCCAATCGCCTCCAAGCGGGGCGCCCTGTGGGACAGAGGACTAAGGCAAATGGTATCTAACAACAATGTGGTGCATTCAAGTCCATCGCACAACATCATCTCCCCCGTCTGGGCGCCCGGTGGGACAGAGGACTAAGGCATATGGTATCTAACAACAATGTGGTGCATTCAAGTCCATCGCACAACATCATCTCCCCCCTGTCTGCAATCATTTGGAGCTTTTAGAAATCCCCTTTGCTATGTGCAGACGGCGTAGTGTGGGCCAACCCAAACATTGAGTCTCAGAGATTAGTAGTGGCTTTTTCGAGGCTAGTCGGATGAAAGTTTGGGCATTTTCAAGATTCATTTTGAACACGTTGCACATCAAAATATTCAAGGTATCTCACTCTGGTGAGAAAGGCGAGGCAGCGCCTTTACCACCTCAGGCAACTGAGGAAATTTAAAGTCTCCCGGAGGATCCTTCAGTCCTTCTACTCTGGAGCTGTAGAGAGCATCCTGACAGGAAGCATCACTGCCTGGTTTGGCAGCAGCTCCGCTCAGGACAGGAAGGCTCTGCAGAGAGTAGTGGAACTACACTCCCCACCCTGCAGGACTTGTACACCAGGAGGTGCAGAACCAGAGCCTGCAGGATCATGAAGGATCCTCACCACCCCAACAACGGACTGTTTCAGCTGCTGCGGTCAGGCAAGCGCCTCCGTAGTCACGCTGCCAAAACAGAGAGACTGAGACGGAGTTTCTTTCCTCAGGCCATCAGGACTGTGAACTCCGACCTCACCAGGGCCCCACCAAGACACACACACTGCCCCTCTTATGCACACACACACTTAGGTAAAGACTACACATAATTTATAATTTATATTATATTATACATACAATTTTCCCTTTTTTTACTATATTTTTTTTATGAAGTGCTCTTATTGTAAATATTGTGTTGTTTTTATATAGAGCTCTTAAAAACTGTGACATTGTAAATATTGTGTTGGTTATTGTAAATAGTGTGAACCTGTTATTTTGCACATTTCTGCTGAGCATTGCCACTTTGCATTTCACTACACACCTCGTGTGTGTATGTGACAATTAAACTTCTTGAATCTTGAATCTTGAAGTGTAGTGGTCATCAGACAGCTAAGTCTTTAAAACCAGAAATTTAGAGAACTGCACCCTGAATTTGTTTCTCTCTGCAGGTAGAAAAATTAAAAAACTGTCATAGGGAAATTCTAGATCTAAATGTCCTGGGGTGGGATGGGGTTGGTTATTGTTATCCTCATTTGGGGTAGTCTCTCTTCTATGTGCTGTACAGCGTGCTATATTAGCCGCTAACTAGTTATGTGTGTAGGTTTACACTGAGGGTACAAAACGTTCATTCTCCTAATTGAATTGAATTATAACGCCTTTTACTTAATCCAATGCAGATTGGAGTTTTAGTTCCACAGAAAACAGAGCTGCTCTGGAGGCAGAAATAATCTCATTGGTTGAGTTAAACATCAGTGGGCGGAGCCAAAGTACCACCGTTTAACTGGCACTAACTGGCAAACTTGAATGACACAGAAGGAAATCTATAGTTTAAATACAAACAGAAATGGCATGACCATAGGATTCATGATCCTGGAAGGTCAGCAGGCTAGCTAACTAGCTTAACTAGATAGCTGTAGGCTAGTACAGCTCATTTGAACTTGGCAGGTCAGCTAGGCTAACTAGCTAACCTAGATAACTGCCCCCATTTAGTGACATTTTGTCTTGTGCCAAGTCGTCAGTATATAATAACTAACTCATAATAAGAATTGGACTTATAAGAATTCAAATAATTGATTTGCTGGTTAAACCAAGTCAAATATGGCGGATGAAACATTTACTACTATTTACTGCCATCCCATCTAACAAAGGGATGCCATCATTCATTCATTCATTCATAAAGACCAAACAACCCTCTCACAACTTGGAGGTGTTGCTGTGATGCTGAGGTAGGGACGAGGCCGGGTGGGCGGGGTCTGGCGAAGAGTAGAAGGCCCATCGAGCCCTGGGATTGGCTATTCCGGCGATGGGTGCCTGGATGCAGCAGGAAGGAACTTTGAAATCCGACACCACCTTCAGCGCCTCGTCCTTCACAGATCTGCACAACTCCAACAGCTGTAGGGGCGAGACACACACACACACACACACACACACACAGTAGGTAAGAGTAAGAGCCAATCAATAGCATTTACATGTAATCAATACTGATCAATTGCTCTGAGCGTGGGAAAATGTTTCAGTCAGACAATGTGTGTGAATGTCTGACCCAATTTGGTTTGTTAAAGGAATAGTTCACCCAAAACCAAAATTCAGTCATTATCTAGAAGGGGGGGGGATCAATATCTCTAAAAGAGGATCCAGTCTGTAAACGTGTTCTCATTTTGTCAACCAAGGAATAAATAAACCAGTTCATACCTGCTATCCACCAGATTTCCCCCCTCTTTTTTTCAAACGGTGGATATTTCCACACACACCAAAGCATTTGAGTCCTGGTTCATTTGAGGGGTTTGAGTCACGACCTCCGACACGTCATCCACGGCGAATGACCGCTGATCTCTCAAACCATTTCCAGTCTGATGAAGCAGAAACGCCTCAAACCACCAGATGCAAGAGGAATTCACACTCAGTTTTTTTCTCTCTCAAAGATGTTCAAATGCAAAGTTAGCATTTTTATTCTGTCCAACCAATAAAATGACATGCGCTTAATTGAAAATGTGTAAAAAAAATGGATTTGCCCCATCAGGATGATTTGAACATTTTTGTCCAACAACATTTATTTTATTTGCTGTTGTTTTTACTGTAAAGCGTCTTTGGGTTGCCTGAAAAGTGATATATAAATGTGATTTATTTAGAGGTCAGGATGACGGGGTAATAACTAAGGTTTGTCATATTTTATTTCAGTTTGTCAATTGTTAAGAAACCTTTACTACCATTTCTGTCACCTAGATCTTGTTTTGTTCTCTACTGTTTTCCACACATTTGATTAAACCGGCAAATCCCAGCGATAGCCCGACGCCCGGCAACACCGGAAGACGCCTACCAGAGTTTTATGGCGTAATTTGGCAGCCCTACGGGAACTGAAGGTAATTATAGATTACTCACCACAGTAAAAGCCATTAAAACCCAATAGGGTGTAAAGACCTGTAAATCACACTGCACTGCCAAGCCTACAATTTGCTTAAGGGTGAACAAACACACTGATGGTCGTATCAGGTCATCCACACAATGATGACTACATAAATCAGACAGCGGATGACGAAGACTTTCCACTTTGTCCATAAAAACTGGAGAAGAGTCGACGTCCCTTTAGCCTCGACGCCTCAACGGACACCAGTAACCAAGGTTTTCCATCTAACGAGGAAACCTGGTGAGGCGAACCATCACGCCACCGTTCTGAACCTCAAAAATGAAGGTAAATAACTGAACCGTAGAGCGACTCTGTGATGGAGAGCTTTTTAAAGCTGTTTGATGTGTGGTGGTGCTATGTCGAGGTTATGGCACCGTGAGGTAACAACAGTTATTATGATACTATGAAGAAAAGAAAGAAAGAAAGAAAGAAAGATAAAAAAAAAGAAAGAAAAAAGAAATAGAAGAAGGCATATTAAGGAAAGAAAGAAAGAAAGAAAGAAAGAAAGAAAGAAAGATCCACTTCACTGCCACCTACTGGTTGTTAATAACAAGCATGAAACATTCAACAGAAACATCATTTTATTTCCTATTGAATCAACATGGTGTACGTAGGGATGTAAGTGTGTGTGTGTGTGTGTGTGTGTGTGTGTGTGTGACAGATATTGACAACTGCTGATTGAATGGTAATGGAGCTCATAGGTTCCCATGCAGTGAACCACGACCCCCCCCCTCCTCCACCACCACCGTTGGTGTATATGACAATACTGGCCACCTGGACCAATAGTGTGTGTGTGTTCCCTAGAGAGGGTCAAGGGTCAGTTTTTTGAAGGGACAGAGCTGAGCGTGTGTGTGTGTGTGTGTGTGTGTGTGTGTGTGTGTGTGTCCATAATAATATTGACTGATTGTAATGTGAGAGGTCAGGACACAATAGCACTGTGCCTCTGAAGACCTCGCACCATGCTGAGAAAGATCACAGCTATGTGTCACACACACACGCACACACACACACACACACACACGCACACGCACACGCACACGCACACACTCACACTCACACACACCACACACACACACACACACACACACACACACACACGCGTGGATCCCAAGGCATCCGACTTGGATCTGAACGCTCAAATCACAATTTGTCAGCGTTGCCATGACGATAAATAAACCTTCCATCATTCATCTGAGACAGTCATCATGTTGTCAGCTTGTCTGAGCAGCGTTAGCATGGAGGACCATGATGGACAGACAGACAGACAGACAGACAGACAGACAGACAGACAGGAGGAGGGAAGGTACAAGGTGGTTATGACGTCACTCTGCAACGTCTCTTCAGCAACACTGATTTTAATTGGACGCCGGCCCTCCTCGTCACGGCTGTCAGGTCGATGTGTTTCTGTCGCTCGGTGCAGTTCAACTCTCTAATGGACGTTCAGACCGCATGTGGAAAAATACAATTAGAGGCGGCGTGAATGGATGCAGGGTTAACGGAAGGAGGCGGGGGGGTGAGATGGAGGCAACCTGGCTCGAGGCAGGTTGAGGCGAAGAACCGAACCGGTTGAAGTTTCTGAGTGAGAAATTCACCTGAAATCAAAAACCAACCAGCTTCAAGCAGGACTCCATCTACAGCAGGAACAATCCAAACCAGATCCCCCAAAGACACCGTCCTGCTAGCAAAAGGATTACAGTTCAAATAAAAACACTGAAGAAGAGATTCAAGTAATCCGCTTTGTCTCATCAATGAAAAGCACCAATCATGACGTCTGGTTCTGCTCAAGTCACTCAATGAAATTCATGCAAGCGACGTGGTTTTCCTGAGAGAAACCTCGATGTCGACAAGACAAAAGAGCTGATGGACTTCAGGAAGACTCGGGTCGACCGTGCACCACCACACATCGACGGTTCCACTGTGGAGAGAGTCAGCAGCACCAAATTCCTTGGTGTGCACATCGCCGATGACCTCACATGGTCCCAGAACACCACCAACTTAGCCAGGAGGGCCTGGCAGCGGATGCACTTCCTGAGGAGACTGAATCCTCCCCATCCTCCCCCCATCCTCCCCCCATCCTCCTCCCATCCTCACCACATTCTACCGTGGCACTGTTGACAGCGTCCTGACCAACGGCATCACCACCTGGGATGGGAACTGCAACGCAACAGACCGCAAGACCCTGCATATATATTATATATATATTTTATTCTTTTATTTATTATGTTGGTCTATGAGCTACAAACTCTACTTGACTTGACTTTCACTCAGTATTACTTTAAACTGTCTTCAGGACGCAGCAGCAGTCGGTTATGAGTCAACGGTCAGTAATACAACAAGCTGCATGATGAAATCCAGACTCTACAGCAAGGTGTGTGTGTGTGTGTGTGTGTGTGTGTGTGTTGTGTGTCTCTACTGTTTGATCACAGTTAAGTGAGAACAACTGTACTAGCAGATTGCTGATGAAGTTCTCAGCAAGGCAGAGTACACAAAAACCACAGACACACACACACACACACACACAGTTTTCAGTCAGTAGAGCTAAGCCTGTTTCACACTAGTTTACCAGATGGAAATTAACTGAGTTGGGGTCTCTCTCTCTCTCTCTCTCTCTCTCTCTCTCTCTCTCTCTCTCTCTCTCTCTCTCTCTCTCTCTCTCTCTCTCTCTCTCTCTCTCTCTCTCTCTCTGTCTCTCTCTCTCTCTGTCTCTCTCTCTCTCTCTCTCTCTCTCTCTCTCTCTCTCTCTCTCTCTCTCTCTCTCTCTCTCTCTCTAGCTAACACACACACACTAATACAAGTGATCTGTGTCGTAGTACTGATGATGATGATGATGATGATGAAGGTGTGTTACCTGGCTGCGTATCCTGCGGCTGGTACTGGGACTCAGGTAGTGGTGCTCCAGATACCAGCCTCTCTCCTGGTACAGCAGGCTGGTCCCGTGCAGCAGGCAGAACTGGACACAACAACAACAACAAAGATGGTTTATTTAGGGCGAGGGCTCACTTCGCTTCACATCGCATGCACATCATAACCTGAAGACACACAGTCACATATCCAGGAAGTCAGACAGGCCACACCGAGGAGAAACAATCATCATTTAATAAAGAATGATTTATTTGGAGAAATACATTTCCCTCTAAAAGGTTGGAAATGTGATCAAACCTGTTAAAGACATAAATAATACAATGACATCATATTATTACATTAACTGGCAATAATTACTTTATAAGGAGTTTATT
>JAXDDX010000088.1:1532500-1572500 GCA_034670405.1 Hoplostethus atlanticus
TGTTATTCTTTTAGAAATCTACCTTTTCAATTCCTTGTTTTCCTGCGACTGTTTGGCTATCATGTTTTCATGTATGAAATGATCAATAGATAGATCAGCTGATTGAGAGGATTGAAGAACTGATGTTTCCAGTGATTATTCAATATGTCAGTTCATCTTTAACCTCAGCGTCAGTCAGCATCCGAAGGTGGTCCTTATAATTTGGACATTGATCGATTGAAAATTTGATTTCCCAAATTTCCCAAACAAATATCTCTAATTTGAGTTCATCATTAAATATCTTTAAAATATAAAAATATTAAATATAGAAGAACAAAGCTTTTCTAATACTACGTTGTTTTAACCTTGTTTATCTAAGACTCAGAATATTGTAGTTATTGTAAATAATATTGTAATATTGTAAATTTGGACTGGGTTGCTGATGTAGGTCAAATTAAACATAACAGAAAAATGACAAAATAGTATTACACAAATTAAAGTACACATAGAAATTTAGAAAATAGTTTGTTTTTTATATAAAGTATGGTCTCTGCTGGAGCCTGACTGATGTCACTGATAGGAAGCTAAAACAGAACCAGAAGTCCATACAGATCTAGAGAGTACGACACCAGGTTCTCACTGTTTTAACACTGCAATGGTTCAAAACGCTGTACATGTGAAGAGGACGCCCCCTGCAGGCTGCAGCCCCCCACTGCAGCCCCACAGTACCTTCATAGCAGCCATGGCTTGTACAGTGAGACCCAGTCTGGTGGGGGTGAGGGCGGCCAGCATGGCGTTGAACCGGCGACTCTTATTCTGGATGGGAGAGGAATACACACCGTCTGCAGACACACTGCCAAACCTGGGACACACACACACACACACACACACACACACACACACACACACACATACAATGAGTACAACAGCAGAATAAGCTTCATTTCCTACATCAATAACAAGCAGTAAAGAGGTCAAGGGTCAGAGGTCACAGCAATAGATGGATCACATCTATCTAATGTAATGTGTGTGTGTGTATGGTGTGTGTGTGTGTGTGTGTATGGTGTGTGTGTGTGTTACTGACCTGCTGAGAAGGTTTTCCCTGGGTATTCTGACATTGTCAAAGATCAGGATGCCGTTATCAACTCCATGTAGACCTGGGAGGGAGGTGAGAGGGAGGGTGAGAGGGAGGGAGAGAGAGAGAGAGAGAGAGAGAGAGAGAGAGAGAGAGAGAGAGAGAGAGACTCTTGAGACCAAGCATATACACAGAGAACTGAGACATCACTTTAGTGTATGCTAAAGTGTTAGCATGGAGCCTCCTATCACTCAACATAGTGTATGCTAAAGTGTTAGCATGGAGCCTCCTATCACTCAACATAGTGTGTGCTAAAGTGTTAGCATGGAGCCTCCTATCACTCAACATAGTGTGTGCTAAAGTGTTAGCATGGAGCCTCCTATCACTCAACATAGTGTGTGCTAAAGTGTTAGCATGGAGCCTCCTATCACTCAACATAGTGTGTGCTAAAGTGTTAGCATGGAGCCTCCTATCACTCAACATAGTGTATGCTAAAGTGTTAGCATGGAACCTCCTGTCACTCAACATAGTGTGTGTTAAAGTGTTAGCATGGAACCTCCTGTCACTCAACATAGTGTATGCTAAAGTGTTAGCACGATCTACTGGGGACACGTGGATGATTCTGGTGTCTCTCGTCACTCAACAGGGAAGCTGACAAACGAGACAATCTAAGAAAAACTTGAAACTTGAACAGGTCACGTTGAACGAAGCTTTTGGATGCTGCCTTCATGGTCAGTGAGTGAAATATCACTCTCAAAACGACTAGATAGAGAATAGAATAGAATAGAATAGAATAGAATAGAAGGTACCTTCCTTATGCTTCATGTCAATAGCCGTCACTCCTGGGTACATGACTCCATGTCTGTCTCTAATCGGCACAATGAAGCAGTGAGGACCTGAAGAGGCAGAAAGCAAAGAAGAGCTCAGGAGGAAGTGGAGGATGTTCAAATGATCAAAACAATATATATATATATATATATATAAACTACTAGTCACCAGGAGTGCATCTCCCTCCCAACCAGCATCTAAGAGCACAAAGTGCTAAAGTAAAAGTGCAATAGGCTGTTTTTTATATATATAAACTATTAAAGGAAGAGGAGTCTGGGTAGTATCGCTCCACTACGTTGCTGAGTGTATTAAAGTGAACAGGACTGACCTTGCGTCTCCCCGTCGATGGCGAGCTGGGCGAAGACCGAGGCGTAGTTTCCCTTCATGGCGTTGCCGATGTACATCTTCTGGCCGTCATCACAGGGAGTGTGGATGATGAACTCCTGCACGGGGGGGGAGAGAGGGAGAGAGAGAGAGAGAGAGAGAGAGAGAGAGAGAGAGATGTTTGGAGGTCGCACGTCCTTTCTGATCAGTGCCACCAGCAGCTCATGAGTTTTATCAACCTGTTCTTTATGAAGGTATTTCTGTGTTTCATGATTTGCAAGAGCGAAAAACAATTTCAGCAAGAAAATCTGATCTGATTCACAAAACTCTCTGTTCAGTTACGCGTTGAGTTTTGTCGCTCAAAGCCAAAACTATTTGCAGGCGTGTGGACCAGGGGAGGCGGGGTCTAGAACAGAGAGCTATCTGATTGGTGCATGGAGACTGATCACTATGCTCTGCACTGATTGGATACAGAGCGTGTCACTCTGGCACCGTGACTCCACTGTGTAGCTATAGTGGATTTATTCTACTAAATGTAAATAGTCTTGAGTAGAACTAGCTATCTGAAGCAGTGTGTGTGTGTGTGTGTGTGTGTGTGTGTGTGTGTGTGTGTGTGTGTGTGTGTGTGTGCGCACATGCAGAGGGGCCATGGATGATAAAGTCGTGCACGTCAGAGAGGAGTTTTAAGGAGGGAATGTGTTTACTATTATCTTTTCAAAGGTCTCGGAATCATGAATAGAATAAAAATAGAAATCAAAGAGAAGAAGAAAGTCTACTGTGTTTTATTCTGATTGTTTACCTTCATATTCACGTCCTTTAGTCCGTTTTACTCTTTGTACTCCAACCTGCTCCCTTATCTTATCTCACTGTGTGTGTGTGTGTGTGTGTGTACCTGTGTTGAAGCGTCGTAGCGAGCCTCAGTCAGGATGCCTCTCACGTTGCTCCCGTGACCTCGCTCTGTCATCGCAAACATCCCTGTGAACTCCAGATCCTGACACACACACACACACACACACACACACACACACACACACACACACACACGCACACACACAAACACACAAACACACATGCACACGCACATGCACACACACACACATTAATTATATATAGACTATTATGTTTTAGGTTATTGTGTGTGTGTGTGTGTGTGTGTGTGTGTGTGTGTGTGTGTTCTTACAGCGACAGGCAGGTACCAGGTGTGTTTCTGCTCTTGGCTGCCAAGGTTGGTGACGGCTCCACCATACAAACCACAGACCACACCTAGCTGAGAGAGACATACATGTTACATAACACGGTGTGTGTGTGTGTGTGTGTGTGTGTGTGTGTGTGTGTGTGTGTGTGTGTGTAAATATCCTTCCCCCATAAAGATATGCCTGTCTATCTTTGTTTAACTGTCACCTTTACACTTTATACATTCCTTGACTGGGACCAGTGATATCGGTTTAGACCGACCGTCCTGACCACCAGAAGGTCACAGGTTCAAGCCCCGTGACGCCGACGCACCCGTCCGTCTTTAAACGTGACACGTAGTTTAGACAGGAACTACTCTCTCTCCCATTTGGTTAACAAATCCCTCATCTCTGCAACTGTGTGTGTGTGTGTGTGTGTGTGTGTGTGTGTGTGTGTGTGTGTGTGTGTGTGTGTGTGTGTGTGTGTGTGTGTGTGTGTGTGTGTGTGTGTCCTACCTTTACCCCGGTGGCCATGTCGGCAGAGCAGACCAGCTCTGTAAAGCCCAGGCTCTTGGTGATGAAGCCCTCCTGCCGGTCCTTCACCTGTGGAGGTTCTGGTTGTTACCGACTGGTTTTCACATCAGGGTGCCAAGTTAACTTGAGGTCATTGAACTAGGAAGTAATATATGTGTTCTGCTGCTTGAGGCTGCGTACTCCTTTTCTGATCATTAAACGCTGCTTTTTCTCACCCAGAATGCACTGGGGTGAATGGCCTGGTCATATGCTGCGTTCATGTTATGTGGGATTTACTGTAAATATGAGCTGCCGACTGGGAAAAAAATGTTCACGTCAGCCTCCTAGTAGTGATTTCAAGATGTAGGAGTCCACCAACGTTAGCGGCCCAAGGGAATCTAAATCTAAATCATCACTTCTATTCACATTAATACAATCAACTCTACCGAGAAAAGCAAGTAAAGTCTGTTAGTTAGTTTATAGTTGATTATTTTACATTCACAAATAAAACTATTGTGCAACAAGGTAAACGCGAACGCTTCCAAGTTGTAGGGAGATGTCATCCTACCCTCCCTACATGATACTTTGACCTGAACGCAGCAACAGGCGCCCACGAATCCCAGGACTTCTCCAGGACTTCTCCAGGACCTACAGCACAGTCTCCAGGACCAGGATCCATCAGAGTCTCTGTTCTCCGTTGAACATGTGGTGTGAATGTCCAGGTCTGATTTCTGCTCCAACTATCTCTTAGGAACCGAAACTATCAGGACATTTCTGATCTGAAGTGGATCAACAAGCAGCCAAGCTGGAACATTCAACACTTCACCGGTTGGAGGAAAAGATCAGCAACATGTTCCACTTTCTTTCTTTCTCTACTTTCCCTGGCCTTTTTTGACTTCCATGACTTTTCCAGGTTTTCCGTGACTGTAGGGACCCTGCCCGTTACTTTCTGACCCCGGTACCCATGCTTAACTGCTGTATAAAAGCGATGATCCTTTCACCTCATCACTGTCATACCCATGATCACACAAGCCCCTCTTGGGTTTTATTGCTATCATTATGATACCCTGCCTTCTTAACCATTTCACCGCTGATCATTTTACACCTTTGACTACAGGCGAATAAAACCACTGATCCACTCTTAACAAACATTTGGAGAGTTTTCCGTTCTCGGTTTCAGACCCGGAATTCGTTGTCATCCTCTTCCCACCCGGTTCCATACACTCCGGTACCTGGTCTTTGAGGTGTCGTCGCATGAGAGGCGTCTGCATGACATAATGGAGTCTCTGCACCGTCAGGTCGCGGGTTTGGTCCAACGTCAGGTCGTAACTGTGGAATAGAGTTTTATTTAGTTTGGGGACAGGCGCTCAGTGGTCAAGGATGATTTGGAAGGTCGCGATGGAAAGATTTTTATTTCCTTATTCAAATATATATATTTTTTTTTTACACTCAAAGGTCAAATCTTTAATCCTAATATAAAAATATTAAAGTATCAAGTCATACAAAAGGTATTTGAGGTTTTTCAACTAAAACACTCTGACTGTGTGAGAGCTAAATGCAAATTTTAAATGTATTTGTAAAAGTCGGAGGAAAGTAGACCTGTCTTATTGTTATTATTATTGTTGTTATTATTATTGTTATATTATTATTATTATTATTATTACTATTGTTATTATTATTGTTGTTGTTATTTACAGACACTAGTTAAAAAAAACTTTTCCCCTGCTTGCCTTTATTTATTTTTAAATACATAGAATATATAGGATACACATTGTGTACAAGAATAAAAACCTTTTTTATAACTTTCTCATTCTTCATTTCATACCGGTAGGTAGTGTCGTACATCTTTATTTCATTCCATTTCTAAAGTGTATTAACCATTTGCTCCTCTGTGTGTGACATGTACCAGTACCAGGATATATCAGTGAGAAATAAATCATAGTATCAAAACCATTCAGTAAGATATTGTTCTTCTTCTCCAGTTCTTCCAAGTTTTCCACATCAATCCAAATGCAACAATAACATAAATTAAAGATGGTTTCTTTTTCCATTCCGCAGAAATCACAGTTAAAATCACTATTGCTCAATATTGTAACCTATATTAAAACTGGGACAGCTGGAATACAGTGTGGCTTTAAGACTCGACAGCCGTGGGCGCAAATCTAATCTATCTGTTAAATGAATTGAATGAGAGTGTAACGTTAGGAAACAGAGAGAGAGGAAGCCGACCTGCTCGAGTGAAACAGCTCGCAGCGAGAAATTTCTTCACGGAAACCATCTTTGGTTCGCCAAAATTCGCCGTCCAGATATCTGGACAGCGTGGACGGTTCCGTGCCCCCCGCCGCCGGCGTGTCTGACATCGTCGCTTCTCGCCGATAAAGATCAGCGTTACTAACGTTAAAAGTATTGGGTGAGGCAGATGAGATACGAGCACGGGCTGGTCGCTCCGATGGTTCTACTTCCGTGTCCCGGTGACGTCACTGACACACTGGCTGGCTGCTAATTGATGATGGGAATTCATAGGTTGTGTTTATTTATTTAATTAATTACTATTAATTACTTATTTATTAATTTTCTATTTTTACTGGTTGGCTGACCCAATTCAGACACACTTATATGTTATTAATTCATGTTGCTGCAAACTGATCTGAGTCATAACCAAGGATAAAACATATTCTTGAATTGTATTGTTTGTAAAATATTTTATTGTTAACAATTTATTTTGTAATTTGCACTTTTATTTTATTGATTGTGTGACCGGTAGGACCTGCTGGCCACTTCAGGGCTGCATTGTGTGTTGAAGCTGATGGTGAGTAAGGTGCTCTGGTTAGATGGGGAACTCAGCTGGTGCTCTGAGCAGCAACTCATTGTAGGAATGTGTCAGGACACTTAAAGGTGATCAGCATTCATATTGCAGTGGGGCCTCCTAGACCTATATTGCCCCTTTTCCATTAGTGCGGGTCCGCCTGGGCATATTCACACCAATCATGTTTGGAGTGGTGTATTTGAAATCTGCAGTATTTCCTCCTTTAGTTGGTTTCATTTGGCCAGTTAAGAACAACACCATTCGAGCTTGGGTGGCACCAAATAACCAACTGAAAATGCATCCCAGTCCTCTTCCAAGAGAACTGTGGTGGTACAGGAAATGGCCCCAAAACGCAAGGGATTATGGGTATAAGAAGACATCCGATAGCCAGCAGTTCAACATGCTTGAAAAGCCTAGCGTAACAAAATGAAGCGAGGGCAAATAGGAAAGGAAATATCTGAATAAGACCTGCAGTCTTATATTTCCTCTTAACTGGTGTTAAGAGCACAGACAAGTCCATCATGTTGGGATAAAGTTACAAGGAAGGGAATCAGATTTGCTTTGAAATCTGAACAAATTTTACCAACCAGGCTGTGTCTCAATAAAGGGAACAATGAATTTCAGTTTCAATTTTAAATGAACATGGATATCAAACTATCAAATCCCATATGAGACAACTAAAACCTGAAGCCTCTTAATAGTAAAAAGGACTCTCTCCTGGCTAGCGCTAATAATTCTCATATAATAACACATTTGGATAGTTCAAGCACAACAGGTGTCATTTACTGTTACTGTAAAAATACCATTATATATGTATTCTATGTCTGAATGAACAGTTAGGAACGTTAATATTTCCTTACATTTACATTTGTTTTAACACATTTAAAAAAAAACAACCTACAGGTTCTAAATATCTTAGAATGAAACAATTCCTTGTCCATATGTCACAGTTTACATGGTAGGCAATACATAGTTATTTCAAGAGTTTATGTTATGGTTAATACATCACAGTACATACCAAGATGCCCTTGAGCAAGGCACTTAAACCTGCTGAGCTGCTTCAGTCAACAGTGGTTGTGTTGGGAAGGTGAACGTTATGTGAAGCAGGGCAGTGCTGAGTAACTTACTCAACAGAACGCTTCCCTTGGTAAATAAAAGGCCAAAAAGGTTTTAGACATCAGGTGACATAATCCCCCGGCTGGCGGCCATATTGGAGGTCCTCATCTCTTGGAATCAGCAGCTGAGAAACAGCTGATTGTGTTTGTAAATGAACAACTTGGTCGTCTCAGTAGAAGTGAATCGATGTGGTTCATTTCTGTGCTGTTATTGACTGAGAACGTTACCAGGTCTCCACTGGACCTCCATGACGGTGCCAGACGTGGTTACCAGGAAAAAATAACAAAAACGTTGTTTAGAGAAGAGGGTATGATTTATAGTGTGCTCCAAATCGACTCTCAAGTATGACACAGTGTGCGTATGTCAGTTATAACGGCATAGAGATGAACACAGCAGCATATTAATACTATTAATACTATAAAATTAAGCCTGTAAACATCTTATCACTGAAAACTTTGGTGTTTCAGTGGTTTCATGTGTAATGTTTTTATGATTAAAACATTTTTATGATGAAACATTACCAGTAGCTGATGGGCTTTTCTTCAAAGTAAGGGTTGCTGAGCTTTTACTTTGGAAAAAATAAGGAGCAGCTTTTGCGGACTGATAAAGAAGCGCAGCGCCTTCTTTGGTGGAGAGCAACACAACTCATGATATGAAAGGTTTTATTCCAAAATGCTTCATATGGATGATCCAGTTTTCTTTGGTCATTTGTCAACCAAGGATTTAAGTTACCTTCTACTTTGAAAAAGTACCATGATTTGTTTTCATTTTGCACTAGTAACCATTTTGGATGAGTAGGTTTGGTGCGTAGCTCATTTTGGAATGAAACTTTTCAAATGTTGAAGTCTTAATTTTAAAGGAAATTAATTCACATTAAATATTCCCATAATCTTTGATAGTTGACGCCCTTTTGAACAACTCTCCCCCGAAGTAAGAAACAAGAGAACCAAATCTTGATTTCATTCAAAGACAAATTCTCAAGCTGCTCTATTCACAGGGATGGGAGAGTGAATTCATGCACATGAGGGCGCAGTGTACTGATGTCACGCTTCATGATTTCTGGGTAATGAAGTCCTTCAAACAGTTATGTTGCATTACCACTTGAGGCCACCAGGGTACGAAGTTGCCTGGTGCAGCTTTAAATAAACTGTTTAAAGTCACAGTGATGACATGTGAAATGTGTTTTAAATCTATATTGCATTAACAGGTTGTACTGCTTATTGATTCGTGCCAGGCTCACTAAAGGCTCTGGACATGAATGGTAACCTGCTTCAAACTGAAATGTTTGGCTTCTATTGGGGAAGAAAGCACTTTGGTATTGCAATAAAACATCCACATGAGACAACAAAAAAAGTACACTCTTAAAAAATGTCATTTTCAACATATTTGTGTATAGTTTGGGACGTCACATTGGTTGCTTTTCAACAAAACATGTTGACAGTGTCAGTTTGCTTTTTTGTCAATTATGTTGATTGAAAAGTAAAACACGTGCATCGTCCTGAACTGGACACAAGGCTGTATTGAAAATGACACATCCTTTTTTTAAATGTACAGTTTACAAAAAAGAAACAGACATTGTCAACAACATTGTCTCTGTGAAGAAGGCACAGGTTCCTCTGGGGTACGACTAGTGGACGTCCATGGCTCCGTTCTTCAAGGACCTGAACTGAGGGTCTGAGTCGCTGGTCGACTTAGTCTTGGACCTCCAGCAGTGTCTGACCAGCATGACGATGGCCAGGAAGAGAGGGCTGGACATGAGGGAAACCCCACTGAGGAAGAAGGCTGCTGTGTAGTCGCCCGTCCTGTCCACTAACCAACCTTGACAGAGGGAGAGAGAAATGGATGGAAAAACAAAGAGAAGCAAGATATTATTCTGTTTCTTAGACCTGAGCCTAAACCAACCAATTTACCGGAGGGCAGATTGGAGTTTTAGTTAATCGGAGCACTATTCCCCACTATTCATGGGAAAGTGGAAGGAATGTCAGCTTTGGTTTTGTATGTCCATCAGTCAGACACCTTCCTTCCAGAGACTAGAGTTCCAGGTGGGGGTATTGCACCAAGCAGGATTACTCAGTTAGCCAGGTAACTTCTAAAATAGCAGCCACAACTTCTCTGAACATTTGTTAAATGTTTGGTGTGTGGTGGTGGCTGCCTGGGCAAGCCTTCACAGTGGTCAGGATAAAATAAAAAGGGGGCGGGGCTGGTCAAAGGGGGTTCAATTACAGTAGAGAAGCAATGGTAAAATAAAATAAAAAAATCATTCCTTTCCTTTTATGGCCCAAAATTGTTTGTAGTTTCAGTAGTTAACTACACAAAAAATGGCAAAAAAGTAATTGAACTACTTGAATCACTATGCAAATATGAATGTAGTTAAACTACCAGCATGTAAGTTCACTACTCCCCAACACTGTAGGCAAGTAATGTTAAACTAAAGCCCAGTGAAAAAGGCGAGAGGTAAGAGAGGAGGTAGCTAATCCAGCTCCAGCTCTCTAGCCAAGTTATCTAAGTAAACAAACAAGACCACCGTAGACAACATTGGCAGCCTCTACTCTACATTTTACATTGTGGCCATCAGGTCGATCTGGAGGGAAATCTGCTGGATTGCTTTACGGCACAAAACAGGAAGATGGCGCTGTTCTTCCAGCGCTAACTGAGCTAAAGCTAGAGAGTTTCTGGCAACGGCAGATGGAGGAAGGAGAGAAAGGAAGATGGAGAAATCACTACAAAGATGACAGGGAGGGGGGGCAGGAAGCAACAGGGCTTATGGGAAATGTAGTCTTCATGTGGAGAAACACTAGCAATAATACCACTGGTGTGAGGTAGAGGCTACCAGTCGTCTCCACCGTGGTCTCATTGGTTTACGGTAATCATACCAAGGTAGCGCTACTAATTTAACACTCATATATTGATGTTTAAAATGCTACATGAAGCACCTTTAAGCATCACGGCAGTTATATCGACAAGCTGAATGCTCACCTCCTATTGGTGGGCTGACCAGGTAGGGGATGGCGTGCAGGAAGTAGACCACACCCAGAGCGGAGGTCAGGTAGGCGGAACCCACAATGTCGGAGGTCACCACGGGGATGAGCGCTACGTACGCCCCGTCGAAGTATCCGTAGAGAACGGAGAACGGGACCAGGAGGGAGAAGGAGCGAAGGAGGGGGATGAACATGCAGCAGAGGCCCTCCATGCCCACCGCCACCATGTAGCTCACCGTGCGATACCTCTTCAGACACCTGGAGGGAAGACCGGGAAGGTATGGGAGTTTCAACCAGTGTGTATGAGTATGTATCTACTAGGGTTCGACGCCTCCCCTCTCCTACTTACTTCCTATCCGTGATCCATCCGAAGGTGATATTTCCCACAATGCCACTGACTCCTAATATGGACATGAGGAAGGCAGCCTGCTGGTGCTCCACCCCCATGCTGAGGGCGTAAGGAACCAGGTAGACTATTGGAACGCTGCACCCAAACGCCAGAAGCATGAAGGACACCGACAGGAGCAGGAAGTCAGGCATTAGCAGGAAGCCAAACTCCTCCATGGACTCCAGGCAAAAACAGCTGCCCTTGGAGGGAGTTTTGGTCTTCACGAAAGGCACTGGGAGAGCATTCACAGTTTTTGCGTTAGCATCTGCAGCTAATTGTTTGACATCCATTGGTTTGGATTCAATGAGTCTCGAGTCTTCTAGCTTAGCATCCACAACGTCGGATAGCTTAGCGTCTATGATGTCAGTTAGCTTGTTGTTCAAGTTCATGTTCTCCACCAATTTCAAGTCCTCAAGTGTACCGCCATTGGCTATCTTAGGGTCTGATAGCTTGATCTCGGCTAGCATTTTCTCTGTTAGCTTGTTGTTGCTAATTACAATGCACTCTGGTAACGTCACATCTGGTAACCTTGGCTCAGACAATTTTGAGTTTGATAGCAGCACCCCTGCTAGTTTCACCTGAGCCAGTTTGCCATTTTCAAGTTTACAGTTTTTAAGCTTCCCGTCGGCTACATGTAGCCCCAAATCCCCTGAGTTGTTAGCATCCAGACACTTGGGCTCCGGCCGGTTGCAATCAACAGGTACTTTTTCAACGTCTTTGGCATCCAGTGGCATGGCCATGTAACCTCCTCTCTCCAGGTTTTCCATAGTGTCCTTCCATTTCCTATAGAATAGAATAGAAAAGAACTCGTCCATTGATTCTCCTTAATGCTTTCTGCTCTGTCTATGTGATCAATGTCCTGATTGTTCTTTGTATTTGTGGCAGACTGGGTGGGTGTGGTTGAGGCTAGTGGGCTAGTGGGCTGGTTCTCCCTGCATCTGGCACCGGTACGAATGGCAACAGGGAGCACTGGACCGGGGAGGCGTGTCCTGAAGGAGGCAGCTGGGGAGCTGACTTGAAGAACTGGCCAATCGGATTGGAGCCAGTGCCGGATGCTGGGAGAACCAACCCACTAGCTTGATTCTCTCCTGCATCCGGCCCACACCTCAACCACTCCCACCCAGTCTGCCACAGTATTGTAGTGCTTTTGTAGTACTTTTCAGTGATAATGGAATTTCCCACTACTACTCCGACTAGTACTACAACTAGTACTAATAATACTAATACTATTTTTAGTACTTGTACTGTTATCAGAGCCTGTAGGGTTTACCTTTCACCTCCTCTGGGTTCCAGCGGCCTCATCAGAGCTCCACAAACACACAGGTTGGAAACAAATCCTCCCAGGATCAGTAGAGCTCCCCTCCAGGAGTAATGCTCTATCAGCAGCTGGACCGCAGGAGCCAAGATGAAGGTCCCAATGCCACTACCTGGAGATGAGGTGAGGCCAGGTCAGGTCAGGTCAGGTCAGGTCAGGTCAGGTCAGGTGTGGTGAGGTGAGATGAGATGGGATGAGAGTAGAAGAGGTCAGAGAGGAGAGGAAATGAGTAGAGGAAAGTAGAGGAAATGGGAACTGAAAAGACGAGAAGATGAGAAGAAAAAAGCAAAGGAATCAGATGAGAAGGAAAGAGGAGACTAGAATAAAGAGAAGAGAAGAAGAAAAATTGGGAAGAGGGAAGAGAAGAAAAGAAAAAAGAAGCAATAAAAAGAACACCAACATACACATCAGAAGAACAGGTAAGTAAAGCCGGTGCTACCTGACATGGCGATGCCGTAAGCCAGAGCTTTCCTCTCGCTGAAGTACCTCCCCACCATGGCTATGGCTGGTGTGTAGCTGAGGGCGAAGCCAAGACCTGCAGATGATGGACGAGGAAACTGGTCAAAGTTGACTCTCCACAAAAACAGTTTGGCTGTTGAAATCTTTCCACATTAACAACAGAAATACAAACATTCACAAGTCTCTAAGTTTATGTGGAATTGGAATTGGAAATTTAACTCGCCCACAAGAGTTTTTTGTCTTGGGCGAGTTGGTCCGGGGGCGAGGGAGCGTTTCTGAACGTGTGAAATACTATCAAAGGTATTTTCAGTGCATGAGAGAAACAGGCCAGTGTTGTTCTGTTGTTCTGTGTTAGACTGTCACATCTTAGGACTGTGGGTGTGGGTTGTTTGTGTGTGGGGGGGGGGGGGCAACTGATTACACCAATGACCTGTTACACGTGCACAGCAGAAAGCAAAACCCTCTCGAGGTTGAAATACTGATATGCTTGTTTATGCAACACAACACCAAACACTCTTGATAACGCTGAAGAGGAGGAGGAGGAGGAGGAGGAGGAGATTCAGGTGTATCTGTATCTGTGGTGTCTGTTCTATTTATTGTCTGTATCCATTGTAGCCCATGAGAATTACTTTTCTTTCTTTCAGTACAATTTAATAATTTTAATGTAGAAACTGGGCTAGTAAAGTTTTATCTGCTAATGTTTTCAACCTACTAGCCCAGCTGGCTAGTGCCTGAAATCCTCCCATCCCTGGTTTAGGATATAATATGGTATTTTATTGATCCGTAGGGAGTTATCTTCTGCTTCCCCCTCTTAACAGGGAGGTCAGAGTGCAGGGTCAGCTACAGAGTTGCTAGGGATTGCATTTCACTTCCTGGTTGACGATGTGCCAATCAGAGAAATCAGCAGATGTTTGGTTGGACCAGAAACCTGCAGAGGACCAAAGTCCTTCTAGATGCCTGCATGAGTTCACAGCAGGCGTCGACCTTTGAAGACACCCGGGAAGACGTAGAGGCAGTACATGCTGGTAGTGACGGAGCTCAGGACCCCTACTGGACCCATTGTAGGTGTCCCACTAGATGCCTGTATGAGTTAACAGTAGGCGCTCGGTGAGGTGAGGTGGCTGCGTACCTGTGAGGACGCCCAGGAAGATGTAGAGGTACTCCAGGCTGGAAGCGAAGGAGCTGAGGACCAGGCCGGTAGAAGACAGCAGGCCTCCCAGTATCACCGTGGCTCTGCAGGAGAGGCGGTTCCCGATGAAGCTGCCCAGAGGAGCTGGAGAGATCATACTGGATTACTTTCATTTGACTGGCTTTACTCAGACAGAAGGAAACATCAACGTGGACAGAGATGCTGAGGGAAGTTTTGCTTGAGTGCTAGTAAGAGGTAGTGCGGTGGTGGTTGAGGAGGGAGCTATATATACCCACGTCCATCCATGAACAATACAACCAGTCTCTCTTTATACCTAGTAGATTTACTAAATCAGCACATCTTTCGTTAAACAATACCACGAGACTGGGAAATGTAATTCTCACTACCCTGGACCTTTCATGGTTCAGAGACCTGAGTTCACGTGACCCAAAACAGCTTCCATGACATTCATCAACACAAATATCTCCTCATCAGTCTCAAAGGGCTTCTTGGTGTCTCCATGGCTGTTGGTCAACTTCCAAAGTCACCATATATTCAAGGCACAATGAACCATTTTGTATTCTTCTTATGGATCATTTGGAAAGTGGTCACCCATCGTTATGAGGGACAAACCACCATGTTGACCACGTGAAGGTGGAACAATAAAACCACTGTCACTCTTCCTGAGCTTTTCTTCTTTCCTAGCATCATTTGAACACAACATCAGGCCTTTTCTTTGTTATGTGAGAGGCGATAATGGTGCCAGTTCCTCATGACCACTGGTAACCACTCTCCAAACATTTGATGCTTGGTAACACTTGGTCAAAAATGCATTGATGTGCTACTCAGTGGGGAAAAAACACATTTCTCTGAGCAATCATTTTCTGTTTACTCCGGTAACACCATTTTTTCCTCTTCTGCTACACCTAGTGATATACTGCAACTGCAGCTGCAGGCCAGGAGACTGGTACTGTTACACAACCCAGACCCAGGCTGTTAGTTATATAAGGCTCAGCGAGGAGGAGATTATCTGAAGGCTGCTTCTCAGTGATAAGGTAAGAGAAAGTTGCTCACTCATTTCATTAAACTGAGTGTCTGAATATTATTGTATCACCGGTTCTTTCCATTAAACAGGTTGACCAGGTGAAAGGCACTGCTGAGAAAGAGGATGCAGTAAATATTCCCTAGAAAGATACTGGTACTGGTCCAGTGTCCTACCACAGAGCATGGTGGTACAGTCCACCAGGCTGTGGATCCAGGCGGTGGTGGAGTAATCCCTCTCAAAGTGCAGCTGGAACTCCACGAAGAAGATGGATACACATCTGGAGAGAGAGAGAGAGAGAGAGAGGGAGAGAGAGAGAGAGAGAGAGAGAGAGAGAGAGAGAGAGAGAGAGAGAGGGAGGGGGAGAGAGAGAGAGAGAGAGAGAGAGAGAGAGAGAGATTGCATTAAATGCATTTTTAGGGAATATCAGCAGCACTTAAAGTAATAATCTGCAACATTTTCATATAAAAGTCTGTTTTGCTACTATTGCTAAATCCAAGGGGAAAGACGTCACAGTACTGGACACACTGTTTGATTGACAGGTGATCTCTGGGAAGAGCAGTGAGGAAAACCACAGTGAAGAACACTACAGTGAGGAACACCACAGTGAGGAACACCACAGTGAAGAACACCACAGTGAGGAACACCACAGTGAGGAACACCACAGTGAGGAACACCACAGTGAAGAACACCACAGTGAGGAACACCACAGTGAGGAACACCACAGTGAAGAACACCACAGTGAGGAACACCACAGTGAGGAACACCACAGTGAGGAACACCACAGTGAAGAACACCACAGTGAGGAACACCACAGTGAGGAACACCACAGTGAGGAACACCACAGTGAAGAACACCACAGTGAGGAACACCACAGTGAGGAACACCACAGTGAGGAACACCACAGTGAAGAACACCACAGTGAGGAACACCACAGTGAAGAACACCACAGTGAGGAACACCACAGTGAGGAACACCACAGTGAGGAACACCACAGTGAAGAACACCACAGTGAGGAACACCACAGTGAGGAACACCACAGTGAGGAACACCACAGTGAAGAACACCACAGTGAGGAACACCACAGTGAGGAACACCACAGTGAGGCTGAGAGACGAAGATGGAGACTGGATAGAACAAACATTACCACTTAAATGAGGAGGGGGAAACTAACTAGCTGACTCAGCAAGTCCATTAAACCGGTTGACAGCTGATATCTGACTTTATAACATCATCACTAATCCATCGATCGTTGGATTATTGACGGCTCATGTTGAGGAGGACTCTGCGTTTATGGCCGTCGTTCACATCCAGCAGAAACAGAAACCTTGGACTCGCTCTGCACTCCGTAACCCTGACTGGGCATGCCGCTTATTCCCCGACCGAGTGTTAAATTATCCATTATGTAACCCCAGAGGAGGTTTAGCCGCCGCGGCTCGTGGCACATGACCAGGACACAACCGGTCCCTGTGTAAGCGACAAGACGCCGAGCGGTCCGGTCGCCAGTCACACCTCCGCCTGTGGAAAGATCATCTGAGCCTTCATCTCCTTTTCCCTCTTTCATCTTGCACCTTAGTCACGCAACCACCACCGCCAGTGCCCACACACTCACACTCACACTCACACACACTCACACACACACACACACACACACACACACACACTCACACACTCACACACTCACACACAGAAGTGGAGGCCAAGAATGTTAATTCCTTCTGAAGCAGCCCAGAGAGCAGGAACACTTAAAGGCTGAAACCAGCAGAGGAGTGAAACTGGAAACTGGGTCGGACGGTTGCTGGTGCCCAAAACACATCCTGTCATTTGGTTTGAAGTTTTAGTTTAAGATTAATAATCACTAATTAATCATGAATCCCGGCAAAGAAATTAGGCTATTATAAAACTGTTATAATAAATGGAAATGTAAAGAAAAACATAGAAATGTTTTATGGTGCTCATGCAGAGCTCCTATTGGCTGGAAAGACGTCTGTCTAACTTTTGACAGATTTACAGTCAGATATTACAGATGTATATAATGCATACATGTGCATCAGTGGCTGTTCACATGGTTCATATTGTCAGCAGGGTTATGCTATCATATACAGGGTGGCGGTGAAGGTCGCCGGTTTGGTGAACGGGTAACACTCTCTCCTGCCCACCGACTACTACTGACCTGTCCTTGAGCAAGGCACTGAACCAGCACACACCCTGCCCAGACACACAGTCAAAACCATGTTCTTAAACCGGTCATTTCTGCAGTGGAGCTGGTCAGTGGTCAGCGTTAAGACTGGTTATACTCCCATGTGTCATTTACAGTTATAACCTGTTTACTTCTGTCTAGTTTCCTTTCCCCGGTTGTTCTGCTATGCTACCGTGTGGAAATACATTTTATTAACGGTTTTAAAACTTCATGACGTCGAACCTAGCTTGAAACAACCTGCTGTCCCATCTAACAAAGACACCCCCAATAAGAAGACAAACAATAAAGTTTATAAGGCGAGACATCCATTTCAGATGATTGACAGGAAGCGTAATGTAACACGTACTGATGTGAAAACACTCAACACAATGAAATAACGATAAAACAGAAACCAGATCAAGTCTTCATGTTTACTGGTGGATTATCTGGTCTGGTCTGTTGTTTTTGTACTGCAGATAGAAAACAGCCCTGACATCTCAACCACACTGACTGTGTCCTGGACCACTGGCACAGACTCCAGTATTATCCTTTAAGCTCCCATGTGTGGATGGGAGTCAAGTTGCTTTGATATTACTGAGTTGTGGAGGCGATTCGCTGGCATGGAAACATCCCAGCAGGATTTCAAAATCTTAGCAAAGCAAAGAGAAAATGGCTGCTCGAACAATTTGCAGCAGCTTAACAATTTGCAGCAGCTGAGTGTGAATGGAAACCTGCCAGGTAATAAGATACTTGGAATAAACCTGTTGACTTATTAAGACCAGTATTATTAAGACCAGTATTATTAAGAACAGAATTATTAAGAACAGTATTATTAAGAACAGAATTATTATGAACAGAATTATTAAGACCTGTATTATTAAGAACAGTATTATTATGAACAGTATCATTAAGAACAGTATTATTAAGACCAGTATTATTATGAACAGTATTATTATGAACAGTATCATTAAGAACAGTATTATTAAGACCAGTATTATTAAGAACAGAATTATTAAGACCTGTATTATTATGAACAGTATTATTATGAACAGTATCATTAAGAACAGTATTATTAAGACCAGTATTATTAAGAACAGAATTATTAAGACCTGTATTATTAAGAACAGTATTATTATGAACAGTATTATTATGAACAGTATCATTAAGACCAGTATTATTAAGACCAGTATTATTAAGACCTGTATTATTAAGAACAGTATTAGAAGATTTGAACCGTCTAATGTAAAGAATTCTAATAAATAAACCTTGTTCAAAAAAAGAAAAGATCACAGAAAAATAATTTGTCAGTCTGATACTTGAGTTTGTGTAGGAATATGTTTGTCATGCCAAACAGGTGACCGGCTACATAATGTTTTCATTATGTCACCAAATGATCAGGCATTTATTTAGAACTAAAACAGTCAATCTAGAGTGAAATATGTTTTATAGCTATAAAAGATTTTATTAGGGTAAAAAAGAAAAATCCAAAATAGCCCATGAATCGCCATGAATACAACTTCCGGTTAACGGAATAACGTTTTTTGGAGTTTGTCCACAAGGGGTCGTCGCGTCGTCAAAGTTGTCTCCCAAAGGAATGAATGAACTTCCGGCATAACAGAACGAAACAGTCAATTGTAAACGAAGCGTTAGTGTGTCAGGCTGACAACCGAGTACGAACAAGGAAGAAGACGGGGTTAATCAAACGCCATAGAAAGGTGTTACGGTGATAACAGGCCGCAACGTGAGAACAAAAGCGTTGTTTTGTGTGTGTGTGTGTGTGTGTGTGTGTGTGTGTGTGTGTGTGTGTGTGAAGTCCTTGTTGTAACCCGAGTCAACAAAACAACTTCTCTTCCAGTCAACACCTGCCTTTATGAACTGGCCCTGCCTTTCTCCCCATCTCATTTTCATCTACTAAGACACACACACCTGCACACACACACACAATCTCTCTCTCACTCACAATTTCACACCTGCAGAGACTCTCACTCTCACACACACTCCTTCACTCGCACACATGCACACACACTCTCTTACCTGGTGACAGCGCGGGTGCAGATGGTGGCGAGGAAGCAGCCGGCGACGATCATCCATCCCCAGCCGCCGTCTGGTGGGTTCACGACCCCCGACACCCCTCTGCCTCCCCTCACCTTCTGCTCCATGGTAACTGCCATCACACCGGCCAATCACAAGGCAGATCAGCATCAGTAGCCCCTCCCCCAGATACAGAGTAACCTGAGGCCAGAGATCAATCCCTCTCCTCTTCTTCCCCGCTCTGTTGCCTCTGTTTCCTCCTTGTGATGGACTCGTTGTGTTAACAGTGCATGATAAATAAATTATATTAGACTCCAGATTCCTCCAGGATCTTCCAGGAGCTCCTCCTTCTTTCTCCTCCTCCTCGGCCAACTGGCTGCTCACTGTCGGGCCACTGGGAAAAGACAGAAAACACACGGGAACACATTTAATTGAGATTACAGAAACTATGATGAGATCTGACACACCCTTGAGCACTGGTAGCCTCTATCTGTTACTAGTGTTTCTCCAATTTAAGACTACATTTCCCATAAGCCTCGTTGCTTCCTGCCCCCCCCCCCCCCCGGTGTCTTTGTCTTTCCTGAAGAGGATCAACATGTTGAAGTGATTTCTCCATCTTCCTTTTTCTCCTTCCTCCATCTTCCGTCTCCAGAAACTCTTTATCTTTAGCTCCGTTAGCGCTGGAAGAACAGCGCCCTCTTCCTGTTTGGTGCCGTAAAGCAATCCAGCAGATTTCCCTCCACATCGACCCTGGTGGACACAATGTGAAATGCTCACAACCCAGTCCCCAATTTAATAATCTGCTGTTTTTACCGTTGTTGGTGTAATTTGCTACTTACTCCTGTCTTATAATAATGATAATAATAATAATAATAATAATAATAATAATAAAACTTATAATAAACTTAAATGGATAATTTATGTTTTTATGAAGCACTTTTGCTGAAGCACACATTTCCCATCTCTTTGTTCCCTTGAAGATTAACATTGGGATTAACTCACACGAGGATATCGGTATAGTATTCTGTGCTACAGTGTGTGTGTGTGTAGATTAGCTGATGTTGCTATGGCAACAAGACTATTGTAATCATGGTGAAGGCCACCGCTGTGATTCGTCCCGGTGCCACTGCGGTTTTGATACACACTGTTTTCCCGTAGCACTTCCTGGATGAAGCACGGTGGGGAGAGACCGCCCCGTAACCCGAAGGCCACAGGTTTGATTCCCCACAAAAGCCAAGTTATCTATTCTGTTCTAAATGCCCTTGATCAACCCCTAACCCCTCCCTGCACTCTGACCCCTGGGTGAAAAATGTGTTGAGCGCTGAGCACCAAAGATGGAGACTAAATAAAAAAACAAATGAAATATATTTTATATCTTCAAACTGAATCAGTGAACAAGAATAGACAGAATCTACTGCAAGTGATAGATAGCCACGCTGTCGCATCACGTCTACTGCTGGTGTTCTTCTTCATTAGTGTCTACGGCTGAGAGAGGAACACTGATCAGACATCAGCCGGCTAACTAACAATAGGCCGAGCCCACTGGGCCCTCTGCTATGATAGCACTGGGAAAAGAAAAGACTTGTTGTTGTCATTGCTGGTGCTGGTGGCGTGTGTGTGTGTGTGTGTGTGTGTGTGTGTGTGTGTGTGTGTGTGTGTGTGTGTGTGAGAGTGTGTGTGTGTGTGTGTGTGTGTGTGTGTGTGTGGATCCTAGCACCAGAGACACACAATGCACTCGCACTAAACAATGGCCGGGATTCTCCAATCAGAGCAACAGATTTCTGGTGAGACAGTAAACGCAGCCAGTCGGCGCCTTCGACGCCCTTAGACCCCGCCCACTTATTTACGTCAAAAGATAAATGCACCCTGGTCACACTTCCCTCCTCTCAGTATAAATTATTGGCACTGCTTTTTTAAAAGCGTTTTTTTGCTGAGGTAAATTTTGATCAACATTGTTTGAAATGACAATAAAGTTTTCCTTTTCATTGGTCATCATCAACAGAGCATCAGTTCCAGTTACAGCACCAGCGGGTTAAAGGGATCTCTGCCTGCTGAGAGAGATATTTAGGCTTACAGAGTCTCAGGTGAAGCTGTGGTCCTGTAAAGTCCCCCAGCATGCATCTGTCCTGTATTAGTACTGGACACAGTGGTTCATACTGCAGGATCCAAATTGGAGTCTATAAACATTTCTCAGAGACAGAGCTGTTCTGGAGGCAGACATGATCTTATTGGTTGAATTAAACGCCAATGGGCGGAGCCAATAATCAGTTTTTCAGATCAGTTAGCTAACTAGCAAACTGGAATGGCAAAGAAGGACCTCTGGTCAAAATGTAAATACAAATATAATGGTAATGATATCTTTACTATTTTTTCATTCATTGCATTCATGACGTTGGAAGGTCAGCAGGCTAGCTAACTAGCTAACCTAGCTAGCTACAGGCTAGTATGGCTAGTTTGAACCTGGAAGGTCAGCTAGGCTAACTAGCTAACGTATGTAACTCAGTATGGGTTGCATATTTTCACTTAGTTGGAGGAGCTCTAGGCCTCATAATAATAACTACCTTAGCTAAAGTTACTCATTGGCGCCAGGTCAACGTTGGCGCCCCCCCACCCCCTGGGTCAAGAACACATCAGCAGGGTGGAGGTTTGCTGTCACAGGAGATTGAGCCCAAGTCGTAATCACTACAAAGCCCTGAAGCTAAGACCCACCCCCCTGGTCTACCCCTTAACATATCCCAAACACTCACTTGGCAGACCTGTAGCAGTGAAACTGTGTTTGTTCCCCTTCAAAAAGCTCAGCATGCGCTTGATTAAAGCTCACCCTTCACACCAGCTGGGCAATGTTTGTGTTTCAGCAACTTGATCTGATTTGGGCCATTGGTGTGAGGGAAGGCAAACCTAAAGCATCTAGACAAACCTGCCAGACTGGCAGCCAGAAGGGGGAACTGGAAAAGGCAGGGTTGTTGTGTGCTGTGAAAACCCTGAGAAACAAAAACCAAACCATGAAAATGTTCTTGAAAGGCAGTGGAGATAGGAGCGCTCAGGCCAAAGGTTCTGTGGTTTCTTTTGCTTCGTCAACTGTTGCGTATAAAATTTGTCTGGACAAACAGACGGGTCGTAAATTTTTGTACGGTTGTAAAAGCGTGTTTGTGCTTGTGTGTGTGTGTCTGTGTGTGTGTGTGTGTGTGTGTGTGTGTGTTTGTGTCCAAGTGTGTGGCTGTTGCACCAGAACGTCCTATGAATTAAACGGGTTGTGTGGTGTGTATTGATCGATTGACATCACACCTCACCGAGAGGGATTCCCTCCTACGGCACATGGTGCAGCAACATGACAACACAGATTCAGGGTTTTTGAAGGGAACTTTCTGAATGGCGCCTCACATGTTACACAGTCTAGTTCACTTTAACCTGCAAGAACAAGCAGGAATAAGGAAATATACTTCAGAAAGTATACAATATGTTTCCCAATATACAAAAAATGGCCTTAAAACGTATTTGTACGTGCATTTTAAAACCATTTTGTATATACTTGCAGCTTTATGTGGTCAGCATATTGTACAGCATATTGTATCTACATGCACAAATACCTTTTTTGGTCAGTTTTATATATTTTGAAACACATCTCTAAGTCTCTAAGTGTGTTTTTCTTCAGGTATGAGGTCATTGTTTCATAAATATTTAATACCAGTCATGTAATACCAGTGTAAGAACGGTGTACTAAATAGTCCTTCAATAGAAAACTATTCAATAAGGTGAGAGAGTGGGAGAGAGACATAGACTGAAAATGTGGAGGGGGGGAGAGAGAGGACACATAGTGCAACTCAACCGAAGAATAACAGCAGAATGATAGTAAGGTGTGTTGGCTCACCTCAGCTCCCAGCCGTGCTCTCCTCGCGCATCTCACCGCTTCATGGTTCAGTACTCAGCAGGAACAGACGCACGAGGAACAAAAACGAACAAAACAAAAAAGAAAAAGTTGTCCTGCAGGTTTTTTATTGCCGCTTTTGTCCGCGGTCGTCCCGCATCCTGGAGGGACTCCGCAAAGAGACTGACTCCGCAAAGGGGGAGTGAGAGGAAGAGGAGGAGGAATGACTATGGGGGGAGGGAGAGACAGAGGGGGGAGGAGGGGGGTGTTTCTCTATTTGCCTACAGCTCCAACGAAAAACCTCTGTAGTATATTCCTATAATATTACTACAGGTTTATGGTACTAATGATACATGGTAATAATGTAATAATAGTAATAGTCATAGTAGTAATAGTAATAGTAGTAATAGTAGTAATAGTAATAGTAGTAATAGTAATAGTATTAATAGTATAGTGACTTTGTGGTATTTGTTGTCTCCTATAATCCTATGATATTCCTATAGGTTTATGTCTATGGTACTAATGATACATGGTAATAATATATAGTAGTAGTAGTAGTAGTAGTAATAGTGACTTTGTGGTATTTGTTGTTACCTATGTGACACTAGTAATCCTGTAATATTCCTATAGGGACTTAAAGTGTGTATGTGGAACTCTATAGTGTCTTTATCGTGTTTTTGTCTCCTATAGTAACTAGAATATTCCTATATTGATCTATATTGTGTCTGTGATAGTCAATAGTGAGTTTATCCCTTATCGGACTTTATGGTATTTTTGTCTCCTATAGTATCACTATAATATTCCCATATGGATCTATGATAATCAATAAGTTTATAGCGACCCTTATCAGACTTCCTACCATCTTATTCCTATAATATTCCTATAGTGGATCATAGTGTGATATCTACCATAGGATTACTATAGGGGGTTTTGTAAGGGGGAGCGTGACGGGTACCCGCGTGTGTGCGCGCGCAAGAGGGTGTTGGCTACCACCATTAACATGACTCTCCACTGTTATTTAAAACATCTGTGCTAATTCTCTCTCTCACACACACACACACACACACACACACACACACACACACACTTTGCATGTAAAACGTGTTTCCCAGTATGAACCCCCTCCTCCTTCAGGAAACAGGACTTGTTTGCTCACTACCCACTGGATCCAGGCTACTACTACTACTACTACTACTACTACTACTACTACTACTACTTCTCCTCTATAGGGAGTTTATTTTTCTTGTAACCAAATCAAACATTTAAACGCTTCAGTTCGAGATCTTTCCTCGTTTTAAAGTATAAAACTGTTGAAATGGGAGTTTGTCTTCTTCCAGATCAGGTATTTCCTTTATGTTGTGTTCAGTTTTACAGTGACAGCGAATCACATAGACACATGATCATTCTAGTGACAGAGATATCTGTTGCATCTGACCCTTGACCTCTTTACTATTGGTTGCTTATAATGTTGGTGATCTAGAGATTTAACCTTATTCTGCTGTATCCATCAGAAGAGCATCAGCTAAATGCCTACAATACAAAATATATTGTAAATGTGATTGAACCAATTCTGCTTGTACATCCAAATATCAATCAATCAATACACAGCTAAATAAAAACACCCAAAGCTCCGACTCGCCCACTTTTAGTTTTATTCCTTTTTAGAAAAAAACAAAATCTCCAGACACATTGCACTAGGCAGAGAGCCTTTTTCTGTTTTAACCCATTCTTTATCAAACCAGAGTCAAAAGCAGCAGCAGCACTGACACAACAACCAGCACTGGGCTTCCCAAAACCGCCTTCACACCGGGATCGAGTCTGATCCGGAGTCGAGGCGACCAACCGGCACTGAAATCCCAGAGCAGACAAAAAAATAAATAATAAAGTACCGACATTGTGTTGGTTTCGTCCTCCAACACGGTAATGTCAATGTTTCTCCTGATGTGTTTTACTTTCATGTTAAACGGTTGATATCATTTTGGAATGAAAACTCTCTAAAGGCCTTTCCAAATTTGACCCAGAAATTGTGTGGTGGCTTTTTATTCTACTTGGGCAGCAGATCGGCCACGTTCCAGTTCAGTGGCAGAAAATCACAGGAAAGTCTCTGAAAACGACTCTGGTGCCGTTTCCTCATATCTACATCATCTTCCGTCTGCTTTGGGACTGTCAATCAAGTCTTAGTGCCGAGTGGTCTTTAGGAAGCCTGGCCCTGCAGGGTTCAAACAGCCTCAACAGACAGATTGCTGGTGTAGAATAGAACATTTTAATATTATTTACACAATCTCTGTACAATCAAATACACAAGGGTGGAGGCGTTCACGTGACTGACCAGGAAATCCCACACAAGTTTTAGCAAACCGGGGTGAGAAATAGTCGCCGGTGCTTCATACAAGCAAATATCCATGAGTTAGTGCCTTGAAAATGTGCTTGGGATTCCCATTTCGGTGCTCGACTGGATCAAAAGAAGAGATCCGGTTGTGAGCGTCCACCGTTACTAGTGTTCACGACTAAAATCAGCAGGACAGAAACTCTCTGCGTCAAGATTCAAACAGGATTTCTCAATGGGGGGAAAGACAAGCGGACACGGTTGCATATTTCCTTTTTAAAACATTTACAAAAAAACTCTGCTTACTTTGTGGTTTTAAGGGGGTGTGTGTGTGTGGGGGGGGGGGGGTAGAGGAGGTGAAACATTAACTAAGAGGTCGATGGAGAAGTTACTGCATAGCCTGTTTACTGGATTTCACCATCAGTGACGCATTTCAACATGTGGTTTGAAGCATCCCCCTGTAGCGGGACAGGAAACCCCGACACTGTTAACCCTACAGATGGACAAGCAGAACCAACATCCACATTGTTGACTCGTCATTGCAGGACATCGTCGCTGTACTGAAGAACACAACAGTTAAAATTGTACTTCTGAGTTCAAGTCCAAACATCCGGCTCCGGGTTCGACTGGGAGTTGTAAATATATAAAATAACACCGACAATAAGCCTTCAAAGCATCCTGAGGCTGAAACGTGTTATTTTAGTCTCGTTTTAAAAACACAACTCAGTCGTGCCTGAACCTGGAGGTTTGTATTTTCACATCCCAGAAGTTACATTTCTTTCATTTTAACTAGATTATTGTTTTGGACCCCAAATTGTCTTGAGAAGGAGAACAAAACTGTAAATTGATGTCAACTCTGCTTTGCAGGATGTTGCAAGAGTTTTGTTGCTCAATATATAAACTCAGTTGAAGGTATTTCAACTTCAGCAGGTATGTAGTAGAGTAGTTATAACAGTAGAGCACAACAGTACCTCCAAAATAAAAGTACTTCAAACCCACAACATGCCCGTAACCAATCAGTCTGTAATACTCAGTTGGACATTTATCTAATCAAAAACAGACCAAAATATCTTCTTCTCCATTTTTGGACTAGTTGGGTATGAAGGTTGCGTGTGACGGGCTATCAGACAAGTTTCAGTACAAAGTTTCAGTACAGAGTTGAAACATGTTAACATCACTGGGAACACTCTCTTCCTTTGTCTATTTTCTTTTACTGTAAAAGATGTCAGACTTCCTTCACTGGTCAGGACCGAGCCGAACGACAACACACACAAAAGTTACAACTAAATCGGCATCGGGGGAAAAACAGGGAACTACATGGATTCTCAAGTTTGGAGGCGGGAGGTCCTGCAGGTATGTTAAGGTCCCTCTGTGCAGCAGGACTCCCAGCGAGAGACTCAGCAGAACATAAAGCATGTTTAGATCGACTGCTTCAAGACTTTAGGATTTACCATCAGATCGGTTCTGCCGCGCCGAGCGAGAACAACCGGACCATGAAAAGAAACTGAACACAGTCAGATGGTATCTCTGACTCAGGCGGGCACCGTGACTCTGAGATGACTGGCCAACAAAAAATAACAATCAAGAATAATCAAACACTTAAAAAGTCCCCAAACAAAAGTGTCATTAAAGGTCAGAAAAAAACAACGTGTCAAAACTCCAGTTCAGAGGAGTTGAGATGGTCGAGCTCTGAGAGAGGTGAAATCTCACGATCCTTTAAACCTCGGCACCGAGACCGCTTCAGTTCTGGTGGAAGTCGATGGTACTAAAGTGAAAACTGTACTAAGACAGCTTTGGGATCAGCCAGCCTTGGGTGAGGTGGTAATGTTAACGCCCATAGAGCTGAATCATGGAGGTGGACTAGTGGACCAGATATTAGAAACCCTTTTCTGTATCATCTGCTCTCTGAGTTCTCCTACTTTCTACACCAACACCAACAAACCATCGTCTGAAGAGACTCAATATCAGTTAACTACTGTTTCCTTGCATGATTTGGAAAATCATTACACAAAGAAAAGTCACAGAGGAACAATCTGACCGCGGCCTTTCTGGCGATAGATGAAGGTTCATTTTCATGTCATTTAATCTCAGTGGTTTTAAAAATCCTTCTTCAACTCGTCTCCTCTTCTTCTTCCCTTTAAGACTGAAATGGATTTAAAGGTCAATAAGGGATCGTAGTTTTCACCTGCTCAGTCCTAATATTGTGTACACTGTGTGAACTGTACGCATGAAGTCTTTCCAGGTGTGATCGACAGCCTTTCCTACTGTTACCACACCAAACCCACACACCCAGAACAGGAACATGTATAAATACATGAACAAGAAAAAACAAAAACACACTCGGGGTTCAGCAGGTAAGACCGACAACAGACACGTTGGAGCTAGACTAACATACAGAGAAGGCAACCAATGGGGTTTTTAGGTTAGAAAGAGGGGGTGGCGCTCGGGAGGTAACCAATACCGGCCCGGTTTTAAAGCTAAGTGGCACCTGATAGGTCGAGGCCGTTAACGAGAGAAAGGAAGGCAAAAATAAGAAAACCACAAAAACAAAACAAACTGCAAGACGCAAACAGACGACCGGACAGGACGCCCTGAAAACAAGAGGCGGGACAGAGGGAAGGTTGCAAAACTGATATACTGATATACTTCAGCCAATAGGGGAGTCCATGATTCAATATCCTAAACAATCCAGTCTGTAAAAGTGTGGTCATTTAGTCAAACACTGACATCATGTACTGTGATGATACTTGACTCTGTTCTGTCAATAGTTGTGTAAGAGTCGATTTCTGAGACTCTTCAAATGTTAAAGGTCTTGTGAGCATCGGCTACACGCTTAAAATATTAACCATCTTATACCCAGGTGGCCCTAGATAACCTTTCACCGATGACGCAAAAAACAAGGATAGCAGCAATCAGGTTGTTAGTCGGGTTCAAAGTCTCGTCCAGAGGTCCAGAGTCCCAGTGCAGCACAAACACTTGTTGTTGGACTCGGTTCTTCCATCTGTGGAGAAACCGAGAAGGCTGATCAGTCTGAAGGTGGTGGTCGGGAGGACCGGTACGAGTAATGACACAAATGAAAGGGCACAGTTCCTCTGCTGGAGAGGGAAGGCAGGTAGACCGTGGTGTATGGAGCAGTGGACCGTGGAGACTGCAGAGGGGCACCTTGTACCTCCAGTCCAGCTTTACAGTTCAGCTGCTTTGAAAATATATTAAAAAAACAAAACAAAGAGAGGCCAGGCTGAGATAAAAGGCTCTGAAAGGTCCAAGGCTGGGAGGGAGGGGAACGCCAGGAGAGGCCCGTGACATCACAGGAAACCAGAACCCCGTCCACGTTTCATGGTCCGTGTGTTTAATCCCAAGTGGCTCAGACGAAGCCACCGAGGCTCAGATTCACTCAGGGGTTGTGCACGCGGTACATCAGTGCACAATGGGTGGAAAGCGGCCAAAATAAAGCC
The DNA here is from genome assembly GCA_034670405.1 of Hoplostethus atlanticus. Taxonomy (NCBI): domain Eukaryota; kingdom Metazoa; phylum Chordata; class Actinopteri; order Trachichthyiformes; family Trachichthyidae; genus Hoplostethus; species Hoplostethus atlanticus. The sequence goes on from JAXDDX010000088.1 coordinate 1,561,481, forward strand.
TCTCTCTCATCATTTTGCCCACATAAAGGTTATTTGTAGGGGAGGCCATGCACATCAAGATTGCACCCAATTCACTAACACTCTGCAACACAAACTCCCCCCAGAATGCAGCAGGGCAGGTACGATGGTGTGAAGAGATCAGTCTGTCCGTTCAGCAGCAGCGTCACCAGCAAGTCAGGCAAGTAGCGGGAGGGTTTTCATTTCACTCTCAGATCACATGAGAAAATGCACCACTTTTATATGACGGGGCTTCCAGGGGCTCCAGGGGCTCCAGGGGCCTTCAGGGGCTCCAGGGGCTCCAGGGGCTCCAGGGGCCTTCAGGGGCCTTCAGGGGCTCCAGGGGCTTCAGGGGCTCCAGGGGCCTTCAGGGGCTTCAGGGGCCTTCAGGGGCTCGGCAGACTGAAAGCTCAAGCATGCAATTTGCGCCCAACTTGATGTGCAATAAGTGTCTTAGTGAATAGCTTGAGCACACTGACCCTGCAACGCAATCTGAGTGAGTCTAGACAGAGTGTGTGTGTGGTTGGTTGATATCCAGCGCAAAGTATCTGAAATGTTCCAGGAGGCCTTTCAGGAGAGATGGTGACCACCTTTTAGCGTGCATCTTTGTGTATGACGTTAAGACACAGTAAAAAGCTCTGCACACTGTCACTCTGCTAAACTAGAACAAATCACACAAATATCTGCACCATTACCCCCCGACAGTACAAACCTCTAGTCTGGTCTGACTGATCCTGCTGTTACCCTCTTTATGTTCTTCTACACGGGTCAAAAAGCCTCCTGGTCCCCATTGTCTTCCACCAGGTGGCGCCATTGTGCTGCAGCTGCATCTACAGAAGGGGTGACTAACCTTTTTCAGCCCAGAAAACCAATGTAATCTCACCCTGAACTAGTGGTGCCCCTGAACGCCTCGTTAAAACACAGTGGACCCACCAGGGGCAGCAGGGGAACAGCAGAGGAACCTGCTCTGTAGCCGACCCTGACCTCTGACCTCCCTGTGGAGGGGGCAGGAGAACAGAGAACCTCCCTACAGGGGGCAATAAGGCGCGAGCCATGTTGGGTCCCTATTGACAGTTGAAGAAATGCTGGTGTGGAGAAATCAGCGATGCAGCTGTAGCGCCATCTGTCAGAGGACAACGTGTTGGTCCCGTCATCGAATGGGATATTTAGCAGACCGCGTGGCAACGTGGTGTCGTTAGTGTTTAGGGAGACGAACCGAAAGCGAAGGCCATGTTCAGTGGAGCGACAGACCGAAAGGAAACAGCTTCTCCTTCCCGTCTGTGCTGAAGGAGGCAGGTGTCGTAGGAATCTCAACAGGATTTGGCTTCAGTGCACTCCTCGAAGACCGCGGCGTGGTGGGCAACTGTTTGTGCAACTTGAGGCGGACTCTGTCGGGACTGCCGGCACGTCGTCGTCACGCTACCGGTGGGAGCTGCAGGTCGCGGGGAATGAACGGACGTCTTTCGACCGGCGTCTCGTAACAACTTGGTCCCCGTCCCAGAAGATGTTCGACGTCTCGTCTCGTGTCGTTGCAGAAAGAGTCGCCCGGAGCGCCGCAGCCTTCAGGACGCGGTGCTACAGTCGCTATTTACACAAAGTACCAAAAGGACTAAAACGCTCTGAATCTCCGATAAGAGCTGATTACAGAACAGCATAGATTAATCAATACAATATTAAACTCTGTCGTCGGGTTCGGGGGTTCAGGGTTCAGGGTTCAGGGGTTCAGACGTATATTAGAGGACATTATTATTTACAAATGGCTTTTCCCAGTTTGTGTCTCTCTTCCCCCCATAGTGTTCCTTTAGCGGCCCCTGTGGAAAGGGACCTCGCAGCAGCGTCGCAGGTCGATGACGTCACGGCGTCCAGGGTTGATGACGTCACGGCGTCCAGGGTCGATGACGTCACGGCGTACTCAGGGGTGGGTGACATCGCGACCCGGTATTTCCTTCACGGCTCCTCTGTCGTCTTCAGCAGCTCCATCAGCGCCCCCACAGCGCCGAAATACCCCTGGAGGGAACACACACCATCAGGACCTGATTCTGGTCTAGTCTAGTCCAGTACTAACCTGGTGTCGTTGAAACAGGGTCTGATTCTGGTCTAGTCTAGTCCAGACAGTACTAACCTGGTGTTGTTGAAACAGGGTCTGATTCTAGTCTAGTCTAGTCCAGTACTAACCTGGTGTTGTTGAAACAGGGTCTGATTCTAGTCTAGTCTAGTCCAGTACTAACCTGGTGTCGTTGAAACAGGGTCTGATTCTGGTCTAGTCTAGTCCAGACAGTACTTACCTGGTGTTGTTGAAACAGGGTCTGATTCTAGTCTAGTCTAGTCCAGTACTAACCTGGTGTTGTTGAAACAGGGTCTGATTCTGGTCTCGTCTAGTCCAGTACTAACCTGGTGTTGTTGAAACAGGGTCTGATTCTGGTCTAGTCTAGTCCAGTACTAACCTGGTGTCGTTGAAACAGGGTCTGGTTCTGGTCTAGTCTAGTCCAGTACTAACCTCGTGTTCCAGGAAGAGGGCTCTCAGTTGTCCTCTGGACCAGAAGTCCATGGCGTAGGCCAGCAGCTTGGTGGACACCGTGTTGATACGCAGGAAGTTCCCAACAAACACCACGCGCTCGATTTTCTGAGGAAAACAGAAAAAAAATAAAAATAAATCATGACCATTTTCTGACTAACACAAAACATAAAACATAACATATAACATATCACACCAGACGGGCAATCTGTGCAATTTTCTGCAATTCACCAGCAGAATTCATGTCACAGAGAAATCTTACATTTCCAATAGAGATATCTGAAATAGACGATAAGAGAGGAGTAGACTGAGCCGGTGAATCCAGCCGACCGCTGGAATCCCTTATTGATATTTAATGTTTTTAATGTTTAAGTTTGGATCTGGACAACCCAGAATAACACAAAGCAACTAAACATTCATTAGGATCATGGCAGATTGATTTCTGATTCTCTGTTCAGTATGAGCGACGTGCAACGCCTCTTCTCACCACATGGTGGCGCGAGAGCTTGAAAACAGAACTAAATCAATCAAACTAAATCATCCCATTCAATTCCTTTGAATGTAATGAGTGTCTGATCCAACGCTTCTCTCTGTGTTCATCAGTTCAAGAGTCCAGCAGGTCTGATAATATAAGACATTTTCCAGAAACCAGAGTTTGGGTTGTGGTTGGGTTGAGTGTTTCTGCAACTAACCTTCATTTGGGGGTTCGGTCCCATTCAAAAATTGTATTTGGCTGGTAAGTAGACTTGCACCATTAAATGAAAAACTGAAATAACAACCACTTTAATGTCAGCAGAAGGCGGGCTGGACGTCCCCGCCTTGAAGGACTGTCTGGTGTACCCCGGCCCCGGATCATTTTCAAACTGAGAAAACCTGAGAGTTGCATCCGATTTTTCACCTCCAAATTCTCCTTCAATCCTTCAAGTACTAAAGAAATAAATTGTGTGTCTCTGCTTGTTCAATCCCATCGCAGTAGGCAACAGTAGGCAACATCAGGCAACATCAGGCAACATCAGTCATCAACATCAGTGGCTGGTAGTTTTGGGGAACCACCAACAGATCTAGTGTGGTCGTTTAGAGGACAGTGGTTTGACAGGCAGATACAGACATGCTGTGGTGTGTGTGTGTGTGTGTGTGTGTGTGTGTGTGTGTGTGTGTGTGTGTGTGTCTCTTCGGTGCAGCTCCGTGTGCAGTGATAGCCCTGTACAATGCTGCTTGATCGCCATGCCACAAGGCAACACTGTAAAGAAGCTCACAGCACACAGAAAGACTCGTCCCGCCCTCCAGGGCCTTGAGTGACCCGGCCTGACCCCTCCAGGGCCTTGGGTGACCCGGCCTGACCCCTCCAGGGCCTTGGGTGGCCCGGCCTGACCCCTCCAGGGCCTTGGGTGGCCCGGCCTGACCCCTCCAGGGCCTTGGGTGACCCGGCTTGACCCCTCCAGGGCCTTGGGTGACCCGGCTTGACCCCTCCAGGGCCTTGGGTGGCCTGGCCTGACCCCTCCAGGGCCTTGGGTGGCCCGGCCTGACCCCTCCAGGGCCTTGAGTGACCCGGCCTGACCCCTCCAGGGCCTTGGGTGGCCCGGCTTGACCCCTCCAGGGCCTTGAGTGACCCGGCCTGACCCCTCCAGGGCCTTGGGTGGCCCGGCTTGACCCCTCCAGGGCCTTGAGTGACCCGGCTTGACCCCTCCAGGGCCTTGGGTGGCCCGGCTTGACCCCTCCAGGGCCTTGAGTGACCCGGCCTGACCCCTCCAGGGCCTTGAGTGACCCACCTAGCCTGATCTCTGATTTCTAAAATCGTATTCAACACTTCTTAAGGACCTTCACACACCCTGGTAAATACTACTGAACCACATATGCATGTAATGGATGATGGTGACAGCATCGTTTTTATTGTGTGTGTGTGTGTGTGTGTGTGTGTGTGTGTGTGTGTACGTACCTCGTTGACAGCACACATGCGTGCTATGGATCCTATGTTGTTAGTGATGGTGACCAGCGTGGCCCGGGCCAGGTCCTCCTTACTGATGCTGTCTCTCTTCTCTTTGCTCATCATGTGGCCGAAACTAGGAAGCATCCAACACGTGTTAGAGTAACATGTCATGTTACATGTCACACTCTCACACACACTCTCACACACTCTCACACACTCTCACACACTCTCTCACACTCTCTCACACCCTCTCACACCCTCTCACACTCTCACACACTCTCACACACTCTCTCACACTCTCTCTCACACTCTCTCACACCCTCTCACACCCTCTCACACTCTCTCACACTCTCTCACACTCTCACACACTCTCACACACTCTCACACACTCTCTCACACCCTCTCACACACTCTCTCACACCCTCTCACACACTCTCTCACACACTCACACACTCTCACACACACTCTCACACACTCTCTCACACCCTCTCACACACTCTCACACTCTCTCACACACTCTCTCACACTCTCTCACACACTCTCACACACTCTCTCACACTCTCTCACACACTCTCACACACTCTCACACACTCTCTCACACTCTCACACACTCTCTCACACACTCTCACACACACCAAAACTAAGTACACACATAACGGGACCTTCTCTAAATGTCAGGAACTTTTTTATTATTACTGTGACAATAACAAGGTGTGTGTGTGTGTGTGTGTGTGTGTGTGTGTTCTGATAAACACAGAATGGAACACCATAACAAGGACCAGAGATTATAATCTGATGACTCTGATGAAATCTGTTGTCAAGTTCATTTTATGAGCCAACCTTTGAACACGTGTGTGTGTGTGTGTGTGTTTTGTTGCCAATGAGGCGGTATGTATGTGAGTGTGTGTATATGACTGTATGACTGTGTGTTTTGTGTTTCAGGCTCACCTGGATGCGACGGCGGAGCCCTGCAGGCCGAAGCGCTCGTAGTCTCCGCCGTAGATGTCCTTCACCAGTTTGTCCACGTTGGTGGAGTCGCCCTTACTGGCCATCTCCAACGCCTCCTCGAACGTCTCGCAGCCGGTCAGCAGGCAGCAGAGCCCCAGGAACGTACCACCTCCCAGACTGACGGGGGGGGGGGAGAAGTTCTCACAGATCAGAACACACGTTTTCTACAAATTCACCAATAGAGTCCCTGATGTCTCATTTTTACATGGAGAAGAAACTTTTATTCTGAAAAATAAAGTTTATTTTGAAGCCGTTAATACTGAAGCCCGGTAGGTTTGTCTGAGCCTGAGAGACGAGTAAAATAAAAATAATTAATTTATTATATTTTTATTGTCGATCTTTTACATTTCTATTGTTTGTTTCTTAACATTTACACTAAAACATTTATTTTTATATTGTATATTATTGTATATTTATTTTATATATATTGTTATCATTATTACGAGTTTTTTTATTTTATTACATTTTTTTAATCATCATTATTGTTACCATATGACCTGACACATGACACACACACAGACACACACACACACACACACACACACACTGGTTTGCTCACATTAGGTAAAAGGTGACTGGACACACACACACACACACACACACACACACACACACACACACACACACACACTGGTTTGCTCACATTAGGTAAAAGGTGACTGGACACACACACACACACACACACACACACAGGTTTGCTCACATTAGGTAAAAGGTGACTGGAGACACACACACACACACACACACACACACACACACACACACACACGGTAAATATAAATATAGCCCACGTGCTCTGGGAACCATCAGACCACCTCAAAACAACACTGTCTGTCTGTATGCCCCTCTGTCTCTGTGTGTGTGTGTGTGTGTGTGTGTGTGTGTGTGTGTGTGTGTGTGTCTCCAGTCACCTTTTACCTAATGTGAGCAAACCAGCGTGTGTGTGTGTGTGTGTGTGTGTGTGTGTGTGTGTGTGTCATTGTCCCCACCTGGTGCCGGTCACCCGTTTGTAGTTGTCCTGGGAGTACACGGCCAGGATGGAGACCCCGGAGCCGATGTTGACCAGCAGCATGGGGAAGGGGTCCTCCAGGCTGCAGGGCGTCTTCACGCAGCTCTGGGTGTCCGACGGGTTCTGGAAGTAGTAGCACTCGGGGTGCCCGTTGAAGCTCACCCGGTCCACGAACAGCAGGCCGCGGATCAGGCAGTCCAGCTCGTCCAGCTTCAGCAGCTCCAGGTCGGCCATCTGCACCGGAAACGAAGGAGGGGTTAGACCGGATATCGGCCGCTGAGACGACAGAGGTTGTGTATCATTCAAAAGGGTTAATGGATATTTGAATATTGAATATTTGAATATTTCTTCAGTCTAGAAATATTTATTTATCGGCCTTCAAAAACATATCCGGGTTTTTTCTGACTCTAGTTAAAATAATGGAGAACCAAACATACGAGTAAGCGTGGTCAGACGACATTCCCTGGATACACAAAGGTTAAACAAACACAACCACTGAACCACTGTTGGTTTATCAAAGCCACTTACACACGTTAAACAAACATCACCTCGGGTAGACCTGACCACACACACACACACACAGTGCGTGTCGCTCACCGTGAGGAAGTCGTTCTCGAACTTGTAAGCCCCGCCCCCCGTGGCGCAGAGCGTGGTGTGCAGGCTGGAGAAGTTCTTGTCGCGTCCCATCTGGATGAAGCGGTGCATGGCCTGCGTCGGGAAGCGGATGAAGTGCAGGTTCCCCATCCGGCCGCACATGGTCAGGTTCCTCAGCTCCAGGTGGACGTCACGGACGCCCGTTTTACCTGAGAGGGGGAGGGAGGGGGAGGGAGGGGGAGACGGGAGTAGTGTAACTGATTACTACAATACCACAGATACCGATGAGAGAAATAAATCGCTTTGTTTTCTCGTCACCAGTTCATCACATTTAAGTTCAAGCAGTCAATCTCCATCCTGCATGTGACTAAAGGACACGTTCATTCAGCTGGAAGTAATCCCATTACTTTGTCAAGAAGAAAATATTGTCGTCAATTCTGAACTATGTGGAGGTACTAGAAGCAAAAGGGAACGATAAATAAAAGGAATAAAATAAATAAAAGGAATAAAGGAAACAATCTCAGTAAGTAGTATAATGAGTAGTGTACTGAATTACTTCTCCCAGGGAGTATAAGTACAGTACAGTACAGTATTATTAGTGTTAGGACTTTTTAAACACCCTTTTAATGTTAGCTGGAATTCAATTTAACACAAATTTTAAAAAAAATCTGTCAAACCAGACGATTTCACGACCGACACCATCGTGTTTTATGTTTTTTGTTTTTTTAAATGTGACTTCTAACTATTTAAGACACATTAATGCATTTATAATGTTCTTCAGACGTGTACGAACCATAGGCCACGTTGGAGGTGAGGTAGCGGCGGATGGATTTGAGGTTCTCCACTTCCTCCTGTTCTTCTTCTGCGGTGATGTCGACGGGCTCGAAGTAAACCAGCTTGACCAAAGTCCCTCCGATGTCCATACCAAACCATGGGAAGGCTGGAGAGAAGGGGGGGGGGTTCATTTGATACAGACCATAATAACAGGTACTAAAACCACTAAAACCATGCAGGTGAAGAAATAAAAACAAGAGAGAGAGATGTGAAGTATGTGATTTACAACCTCAGAGGTATTAAGGCTTTTATATCACGTTTCCTTAAAAGTAACACACATAGAAGAAGAACCAGGAAATAACAGAAGAGTATCCATAGCAACACATATCAGAGATGTGAGATGGCATCCTTTCCAGACTCGTATATCTGATCACACCCCTAATAATGACCCTTTCTCCGTGCAGGTGGAGACACTGTGGCCCTCATCCCTCACCCCTCACCCCTCATCCCTCGCTCCGCGTCCCTCATCCCTCACCCCTCACCCCTCATCCCTCATCCCTCACCCCTCACCCCTCGTCCCTCATCCCGCGTCCCTCGCCCCGCGGCCCTCACCCCTCACCCCGCGGCCCTCACCCAGCCCCCCTCACCCCTCGTCCCTCGTCCCTCATCCCTCACCCCTCATCCCTCGCTCCGCGTCCCTCACCCCTCACCCAGCCCCCCTCACCCCTCGTCCCTCGTCCCTCACCCCTCACCCCTCATCCCTCGCTCCGCGTCCCTCACCCCTCACCCCGCCCCCCTCGCCCAGCAGCTCTGTCGTGTGTGATCTCAGTTCCTTATTGGTCATTTTTGTGATGTGATGTAACAGATGTAGGTCAGCGTGTAAGATCACGGTGCTCTTGTGTGAGGAAAAGCCCAAAAGTGTGTTTTCTAACAGGAGGATCTATTCTATTCTATTGTAACCTTTATTCTATTCTATTCTATTGTAACCTTTCATATGCTGTTGTTTTACCGCCAGCTGAACAAATTTCAAAGTTCTGGTTGAATCCTCAGTGAACCAAAGGTTAGACGAGGTGAACCTCGGGTCACTGAGGTCACATCGGTTCTCACTTCTCTGGTAAGAACAAACGCGTTGGAGCGACTGAGAAGGTGTTCAACATACGGATGTGTTGTAAACGCCACATCCTCGAGTCGGCGGCGACACCGGCCGAGTCACCGAGTCACCGAGTCACCAAAACATCCCCATCCATCGGAACCTTCCAGAAAAACAGACCGAACTATCACCACCACTTCGACAGGTGAGTTAGTCGACTCTACCAGCTGTGGCAGGTACCAAACCATCACATGGAGGTCTTTCTCTACACCAAATATCCACCAGGCTGGTAAAACAGTGTCTGGTGACTGTTGGGATTTTCCATCCCGGTGTGACCTGAGGACGTGAAGCCTGACGACGGTAACGGTGTGACTTCAGTGATGTCCTGACCCAGCAGTCAAGGATGGGACTGTTTCACAACAGCCCGCTGCAGTGCAATGATCCCGTCTGGCTTACTGAGGCAAAGTCCGCCTTCAGAGTAAGGCCGAATCCCAATTCTCATTTTCACCCCTACGGCTTCGGCTTGGCCCTCGGAACAGAGTCACAAGGGGTAGTGGTTGAAATCTCTCCCTATGAAATGGGACAACCCTTCAAGACCCTGATACGTCATCGATGACGTTTACGTAAACAGACGTAAGTTTGTTATCGGACTTTACTATGGCAATAATGGTATTATCACAGTGACATTCATCTGATGGAGATAGAAAAGCATGGATGCTCGCGATTCGTTCACAATTTATACGTTTCACGCTACTAATCGATCAAACAAGTCATCAAATAAAAAAGACCACTGCTTCATTACCAGGCCACTTCATGACAGAATAGCGTTAGCGGTGCTCTGTAGGTAGCAAGCCGTGCTGCTACCGTTACCCTGCCAGTCTGCACTGGTATTAGAGGAGCCGGAACAAGTGCAGCAACTTCGCTGCTGGACTTTAGTTATATTTCGTCATATGACATCAAAGGGGGAAATGCAACATGGAAATATGTCAAAATGCGGGACTGTCATGCACAAATCAGCCTAAAAACAATGTTGTAACTAGCGAGGTAGAGACATCGGTATACTAGCGATTTTTTGTTAAGAAAAGGTCTATAATACATTGAAACGACATTAAACTAAGATAATACCACAGTTAGAATATTTTTTAAATCTTTATTAACGAAGAAAATACTACATTTGTGGTTCACTTTGATGGTAGTGTAGCGTCACCATGATCTTCCAGTTGATTCGCAGGTCATTCTGGGAGATTTCTCATAGCCCTCGGTTTGTAGTGTGCCCCTGAAAAACCTCCGTTTGGAGGGCCATGTAGCCCTATGTAGCCCTATGTAGCCATGTAGCCCTATGTAGCCCTATGTAGCCATGTAGCCCTAGCACTTCGCCCTACCCCTCGATCCCAAGAGAATCAGGACACCCCTACCCCTTCACGTGAACGCGCAAAACGGAGGGGAAGGGCCAAGGGGTGAATTGGGATTCGGCCTTCGTATTGCAACCCGCCGGTGAGCCACATCTGAACACCTATCCTGTGTTTCCGTTGGCGCCTCGGGGCGTCAGCCACGTCTGCTTTTACATATCACAACCGTCTCCTCTCTGGGGGAAACTGTTAACTCGTAATGCTAACAGGCATCAAGCTGCACGCCTCAGGAGCATGGATGACCCACATGCATCCTCTATCTAGTGTTTACTGTGAATCATATCACAGGTTATGATGGCTGAAGAGACTTGGAACAGCCTGGTCTGTAAATGAACCACTAGGCCGGGTCACACCGTGGCCACGCAATCTTCTCGGTCGCTTTTCAAAGTTTACGGGGACATTTATGCACCGAATGAGCTCCGTGACCCCTGAAACTTTATCGACACCGACAGTAGAACTTCAGAAGTTAACTTTACTTTTATTACCATTTATTGAAACCTTTCTTTGTGCCAGCGCAGCCCAACAGCAGCTTCTTTACACCACTGTGCTGCAATACCAGTCAGAGGGCAACGAACTCTGCAGGCTCCATATCTGAACATCAGCTGATTATTATGATGATCAAAGGGGATCGGGGGGGGGGGGGGGCGGTGACCTTTCACCTCGATCAATCCACACAGCTTGCAGTTTTTATGGGATC